>JAOTOL010000981.1:0-194827 GCA_034440575.1 Imbricaverruca yamaguchii
TATCACACGCCTGATCCACGAACTATGATACAAATGAAAAGAAAAAAATCAAAAAGATATGTTTAAAAAGAAAAAGAAAAAATGAACAAAAAGGAAAAAGAAACAAAAAACTAACCCCACGTGGCATTTACTAACACTAACTGTTCTTGCAATGTTATTTCAATACTGGCGATGACCCGACCCCAACCCCCCAACTACACCCCACCCCAAGGCACCGACCGGACTGGCAAACTCTACACTTCCGCACCAGCTCAGCTTCGACTCCTGCTTCATCTGCCTGCAAGACGTCTCATCTTCTACTACCTCTACGCGCCATTCTTCAAGTCACCTCAACTGTCTCACAACTCGCCTCTACAAGACAACTGTAATCTTCTTCGCTTCCTCTCATCCGCACCACATTACTCCTCATACCCTTTCACCCTTAACAAACACCACCAAAATACTGACACCACAAACGCCCTCCGGAAAGAGCCGACATCACCACACGGTGGCAGGCTGGCCAAACACAAAGACACACACACACACATATCAGATGTTTTACATTAGCGAATTAATATCCGATTGTCTCAAATAAACCGGCATAAAATCAGCTACCTTCTGATGCCACGTTCGACTACTTTTATAGATAACTAACCCTGCCATTTTTTTACCTCGTGACATGAAGCTGTCCGGCATTATTGTGGTTCTGGCATGGGTCAATGAACGACAAGCTCCCACAATTGCTACCTAGAGGATCTGTAGGGCCGCCGAGCGGCAGGGCTAAAAATCGTATCGTTCTGTCGTCGTGGACGACAACCACGAACGGGGACTTTTGGCGACCACATTTCCATATCATTATAAATATTATATGTGAAATCATATAAATGGTACCTACTATACATAAAATTGACTACGTCACGATATCAGTGTCAAGGTACGCAGGAGTGAAACGAATCGGGTTGGACCAGGACTGCAAATGTCACTCCGTGCAGACCTCTAGAAATGTTATACCGTGCAGACCTCTACCACCCACCGCCACGCTACCATTTCTTCATTCCTATCGTACGCTTTTGGGTTTCTAGTATCTAGTATCTAGTACACTCGGCGGCAAAAAAAATGACTGAACGGCAACAAAGCATCGTCGAGACAACCATTCCATCGTTCAGACGACCGCCGACGATAAAATTGTCTCCCGTTTAGCACAGAGACAATGGCATGCCTTCTGGTCGCCGGTGGTTGTCTTCGTCCCGGTACCACTCGATGGCAGCGTTACGAAAGTACCCAACTATGGTATATTCAGCGGCTTTGGAGGCAAGCGACTAGACCACGGGTACTAAAACAACACTACACCTAAGTTAAGCAATTAATAATTTATAACATTAGCTGATTTTTCAAACAATTTCAATTTTAATCCTTTTTTCATATGGGATGTACGATAATATGTTTAATTTCATTAACATCGTTGGAAAGAATCTAGAAGAATATCATTATTTTACGCGCATTCCCTCGCTTTCAAATCCGTCCATTTCCCTTTTAAACGTGACGATGTGCGTGAAAGAGTGAAATAGGGAATTGATCACTGTTCTTTATAATTGAGTGGTGAATGAGTGGGGCAAGATAAAACTACCAAGTTCGAATTATCTGGAGTGTTAATCAAACGATTTTTTCTTCATTTTCTGACTTATATGAGGCCAAATGAAGTGGTTCGGTCTTAAACAGACTCCAGAAACAAACTATTCAGGGCCAGGGCGTTAGGGTGACAAAGATAGTAAGGTCATCCTGTAGATGTGGACATTGCGATTGGAAAGGTACTGCACAGAGCATTTACAAACATTCAAAAGTAAAGCACCCAGGTCTACCAGTGTTAAGAGTACTGCAAGATAGCCATTTTGGCCCTGGCAGGCGATTTGACTGGACTTGCAAGCCAGCACTGGATCATCAACCATCAAGCTCAGGTGAAAATCTTGGTATATGAACTACATTTGAGAAAAATATAGCCACCTAAATGTAATTAGAAGATATATTTTGGTGTGTAGGTACCTACTCAGCAGCCGTTGCACTGCAGTTGGTGGCAATGCATACATTATAGGGATAGCGAATTTTAGCCACCTGGTGGTTTAAACCATGGTTTAAACTGGCTGGCATTAATTAATGTAAGCCACTCTGGCTTAAATTATATTTCTGGTATGGCTGGAGGGCAGTGATGGACATTAGTTAGGGAAGCATCAATTATATTTCCAAAATGTGCTACACTCCATTTTATTTGCAAAAAAACACTCCCTATAATTCCACAAAACTCTGTCTGGGTTCTGGGTATGCACTCCACAAGCCAGATATTTACCCATTAGGTACAGTCGGTCTAACATGTAGCTCCCTGGATGCTGGTAGTTAGAAATGGTATTTGTAATGCCAGGATTTTGACATCCAACTACTGGCATTGAGGGAGATAAGACATAAAGACATAAAAGATCAGTGCAACTATGAACCACAAGGGCCCTTCTTGGTTGCACTCTGTACACTGAACCAGTTGTCCACCAAATGTGTTGATCAACTCTCCCTGGAATACAGAAAAACAAGCCCACTATTCTTGTAATGATTGTCTATGCTGTTCTTCAAGATGTTCAGTGTGTTGCTACTGACAATGTTTTTGGCAGCTGGTTCCTGTTTTCTACTACCCTGTTGGTGAAGAAGGACTGTCTTAACCTTGTCCTGCTGTGATTAACTTTAATTTTGAATTGATGACCTCTAATTCCATAATTTCTGTTAAATTCAAACAGTTCCCTGAGATAACCCTGTTCCTGACCATGTACAAATTGAAAGACCTCCATGAGATCTCTCAGCCTTCTATATCTAAGTGAAAACATATTCAATTTCTTCAATCTTTCCTCCTATGCCAGGTTGCCCATACCATTCACCATTTTTGTTGCCCTCTTTTGTACTCTTTATAAAAGCCAACAATCTTTTTCATAACTAAGGGACCAAGCTTGGACACAATATTCCACATGTGGCCTGACATATGCACAATAAAGCTTCCTCATGACTTCCTCACTTTTGTATGATACATTCCTATTTATTGCCCTAAGCATTCTTAGTGCCTTCCTGATGCCCCCAATTTTGTGTTCAAAATAACACCTAAGTCCTTCTTCTGAGTCACAGATAGTACTTTCCCACCCATCATGTATGGAGCCTTGATATGCTACCTACCTACATGCATGATTTTGCACATGTCAAAATTAAATTTCATTTGCCATTTTTCGGACCCCATCACAAGCTCGTCTAAGTCTTTCTGCAGCAAGATTCTGCAGATAATATCTAGCCCAAAGTATGGACACCAGGTTGATTCACCTATCATCTAATGCTTTGAAGCTCATCTAATGCTCATCTAATGGATCTAATGCTCTACTTCCACAAGTGTTAGTGCCAACAGGAAATAATGTGCTACCATCCAATGTCATGAAAGGTGTGCAATAGGTGACAATGTGTGCAAAATGTGCAATAGGTGGACAGATTGCTGACTGTAGCAAACAATAAGCAAACGGATTGCTTACTGTTATCTATGAATATGGGTAGGTAGATACCTACCTACATATACTATTATCAGTAAGACAATGGGAAACCTATGTCAAAAACATCACAAATTGGTCTGGCTCATATAGTTACTTTTAAGCTAACATAAAATAGGTACCTAGCTATACAATGGCTAGGTACCCAATGGTTAAAAATGTGACTTGTGGAGTGCATGCCTAGAACCCAGCCAGAGTTTTGGGAAATTCTAGGGAGTGTTTGTTTATAAATAAAATGGAGTGTAGCACATTTTGGAATAATTGATGCTTCCCTAACTTTTGTTTGTCACTGCACTCCAGCCATATCCCGAAATATAATTTCAGCCAGGGTGGCTTAAATTAATTTATGCTGGCTGGTTTAAACTGGTTTAAACCACCAGGTGGCTTAAATTTGCCATCCCTATATGTAGGTAGGTACCTACCTACCTATATTTAGGGATGGAAAAAGCTGGCTTCAATTGAATTTATGCCAGCGAGTGGCTTTTATTAATTTAAGCCAGTTTGAACTGGCTTTTATTATTTAAGCCGGCTTAAATTCACGACACTTATAAGCCCTTGCATTATTAAGGTTCACAAACCATGGGTGCATTGACAGTGTTGCAAACCATGGGTGCATTGACGACGCCGAATTGCCGAAAAGGAAATTGGCGGCAAGATATTCTGTATAAAGGTAATCGACGCAATTTGTTATAGGTCTTGGAAATCACAACCTTTTCAAGCTATCATTACCCCCTTTGGGTTAGGCCAACCTCGTGATTACCCCGTATCAAATTCAGAATGCCTCATAACCAAAGTTCATTCTCAAGGTTGAGAACATGTAGTATGTCCTGCCGATATATGTGCACAGGTTTTTGGAAAATGTACACAGTACTCTCCATACTCGAGGTTTGACGAAACCCCGCTATAACCCCACCCCCACCCCTCCACAAGCCAGCGCATTACCCCAAGTTGGGAACCCCTGTTCCGGGCCATGTAGCATAATGTTATCGTTTGCACAAAAGGTGACAACCATCAAGCCTATTCCAGATTTGGACGACAACCACGAAACCATTTTTTTAGCCCTGCCGAGCGGTGGCATGACAAAAAGCAAAGTTACACCCTTCAACAATACTAAGCAAAATCGGCTCTGCCACGTCAAAATGGTGTAGGAAAAATTCACGGCTGTAGATCCATTCTTTCCATTTGACGGCCATGCCATAATGTTCTTAAACGATGTCGAGAAAACCTGTCGGCCTCAACTACAATGGTGGCGTAGCCCATGCCAGGCACATCGTCTATCGTTTTAAGTCTGAAAATCTGCCTGTAACTTTGGCGTTGGAGCTGATTAGCGTTCAGGGAATGGTCCGCGCCTCACCATATTATGAATGGCGGCGTGCGGCCGGGGACGGGCCGGGAGCCGCTGGCACAGCCACCGGCAGCCGGCCGTCAATGGTGGGAAATAGTTCGAGAACACAATACGCAAAGTAACAATATGCACAATATATCACCGTAATTGGCAATGAAATTAACGTCTGAAGGCAAGCTAACTTTCATAGATACACTTCGCATCATGTTTTATGGAGACAGTCTCATAAATTGTAACTATATTCTTCGCGCACACATTAGTGAGCATCCGGGCGCGCTTGGGGTACATGTTTTAGGGTTCTTGAATGGCATCAGGAACCTACCTATTTTTTTCTTTACTGGAGATTCCCCTGATATCCGCATCAACACTGCGTGTGTCGCCTAACGCAAGCCACATGTGTTACATGTGACTGGGTGAATGGGGCTGGATATGTAAGAAAGATAGGCGTTGATTAGGGTGTAAGATGTTGGTAGATTGTTTTTTTTGAAATTATGGACATGGGCGCCAAATGGCCCTGCAGTTAGCGTGATCTTAAACCCAAAGAATCAATAAAAGAAATCAGAAATGTGATGCTGTTTAAGGTATGAGTGTCTGTTTGCAAAGGTTATGGTACCTTCCCTTTACAGGCTTAACCCGTCCCGTCTCGGGTGGGTCTTCAACCGCTCCCCCCCCCCCTCAGGCTTTTTTTGCGGACAATGGACGAACGGCGCGCGGTAGCGTGCCAAAATTTGGCATACCATTTCCCACATCAATTTGGCATGCTGTTTCAAAATTTTTAAGTCAGATCATCTAGGGACGAGTTAGTGAAGGTCAAATGAGGTCGCCTCCAAAAAGTTCAACCAGTCGTGACGCTTTAACGGATACAGATATTTTAATGAAATTTTCAGGGTTGACATGACCTTTAGGGATGCAACAAAACGTACGAGTGGAACTCTGTTTTTTTGTTTGTTTTTGACTACATATAAATTTTGCATAGTTGCCAATTACAGATAAAATAGGATATTCTGGCTAAAGTAAGCATTTTGTATTACGGCAAGTTGACTTCCAACAACGTTTCTCCGTTTGCTCTACGGAATGGAAGAGGAAAATTAAAGAAAACTGGAAAACTCAAAATTTTCAACTTTCAATTTTTATTCTGGGGGGGGGGACCTTTATGGCCCTGGTCGGTTTTGCTGTCCTTTTCTCATTACAAATAAACATTTCACATATCCCCAAAATGAACTCCCCAGAGCCAAAAACATAATGTAAGTAGTGAAGTCGTGAAAATCTAGCCCCCCCCCCCCGGGTGACGTCGCCTCTGGGGGAAATTGCTTTCGGGGTGGATACGGACCCTACTCGTCGAGCGCTTTCCGATGACACCTCTTTCGTTTTCGTGCGACGCTTAGTTTGGATTTTGGAGGGGGTTACCATACCCCCCGAGATGAGGTGTGAGGATCTGACCGGAGAGACGGCGCGGTTTAAAGGAGTCAGTATTACCTGTTATGTTGAAGATGAGGGGTAAATAGTGAATAAATAGTGTAATAGGTATCATGGCTTTATGCGATTCCTGAAATAAACGGCAGAGAAAGAGGTTGCTAGGTCAGCTTGAACCAGACTAGTCCATTTTCTTTCTCATTTGTGCTCAGATATCAGTGCCATACTTTATAATTATGGTAGTTTAGATGAAAATGATTTGTAATCAAACAAGGATGATGTTTTGAATTCAAGCCCTCAATATCAGAAGTTTAGTGTGTACTTTCGGTCAAATTTTGAGCACTGTCACAGTGCAGTTAATTATCAAACATAATGACAAATTTGTGCTTGAGGGCATTCAAAATAATAGATGCAAATTATTTTACTGGCTAAGCATTACATAGCACACAAAATGAGATAAGTGGTACCAATAACATAACCTAACCAAACTTCACTTCTATGAAAAACCTACAATTTCGATAAATTCATTCGATAAATTCATTCCACTGTTTCAACTTAAAAGAACTGAATCCAACTGAACAAACCTATTCTAATCGGTATCCTTGTGCTTTATTTAGTGTATTCACAAGACAAATTTGATACACTTGTTACCTCCACAAAGCAAGCACGTTTGTTGGTTGATTAGTTAGCAGTATAGGCGAGTTCTGTTTGGCAATTTTGACATGATTTCCTTCTCGAAAAATGGAAGGAACAAGTGTATGTTGATTCCCATGATTCCCTCTTCATGGGGAGGTGGTTAGTTGGCCATTGGTTTCACAATACTTGAGTACCAC
The DNA here is from genome assembly GCA_034440575.1 of Imbricaverruca yamaguchii. Lineage (NCBI taxonomy): Eukaryota > Metazoa > Arthropoda > Thecostraca > Neoverrucidae > Imbricaverruca > Imbricaverruca yamaguchii. The sequence goes on from JAOTOL010000981.1 coordinate 7,134, forward strand.
CAGAGTACAACCATTGAGTCATGTAGCATCACTAATCTCTCACTCGGATTGGCCTTGGGTAAATAGCAGGGACAGGTGAGACTCAAACCCACAATATTTCAGTTGTGAGATGGGTGACTTGCCCCAAGACTACTTGTCAATGTGGTCAGGCTAGGTGAAATTGTATTCTTTTTGCATACGGAAGATTCAGCAAGGTTAGGCGGGGTTGTGAGATTAAAAACAAATTTGGGCATTAAAAAAATAATAATCCGAGTTATTGCAGGGTGGCTTTGGGAACCAGGGTTCGATTAATAAGCAGAACTTGTTGCGTGAACCCTGGCCCTACCACCCGATCCATGGATTCCAGTTCAACGGCAGAATTTAGACCGAAAGTTTAACGTGCCATCAATGCACCGACACGGCCGCCCGGTAGCTCGTCCTCGGCCTTGTCGGGCCAGCTGTCAACTGACCCTCCCACCCGGGGACTAAATGTGAGCGCGCGAAGCGACTCGAACCCTGTGTTGCCAGGACAGGGGAGACCAGTGCAGGTCAGCGATCTAACCAACTGAGCTACCGGAGTGACAATGCTGCATGCCATGCTATATTACCCAATTCAATGCCATATTTGTTGGTGTTATTTTTCCTGCCAATGGAAAAGTAAGCACTTCCAGAGGTAGAGGAGAGGAGTTGTCACATTATGCGAACTACATTCATAATCATTGCATTGGAAAAAATCTTAGGAATTCGAAAATTGCATTGGATCACATATTTATTCTTTAATCTACTCCTTCGTTTGCTCTAATGAGGTAAAATGTGTGCAAAGCATCCTTCTTGCACATCTTAAAGCACAATACTACCCACCATTCGACATGCAACTGAGAGAAATTGAAGGAACACCGTTCTTGAGAGGATGATATTATGTATGCGAATCATTCAGAAACAGCTGCTTTACTAATCCTGACATTGCTCCATGTGTGGAAATTCGAGAACAGTTAGCACCTCAGTGCCACATATAGAAATCGCTGAACAACACCTAGCCTTCACAAACTCAATATTGGCGCCCATAGAGATGCATGGAAAAGCACCACCCAGAAACCACAATTCCATGGAAAAGTACCACCTAAAATGTTTGCATGACACCAGAAAATTTAACTGCTTAGCGCCTTGCACATAATCATACATCACAGTGAACTACCCAACTCATCTTCCAACAGAGCATAATCACGGACCATTGCGCCAAGATAACTTCCTAATCTTGCGGCCGCTGCGGTCGGTGGTACAGCGACTGCAGGAACCGCGGCCGGACCCTGCCAATGTTCATTGGCAGCCGGGGACGTCATCTGGGCGCTGATTTGGGCTCATCATGTTATCACGACAGCAAGAAGTGACACTTTTCCGCGTACGTTCCTGACTAACAAGTATACGTGAGAGGTATAAATTGTACGTCATCTGAAAGCTTGTTTCATAGTATTTCGATAATTATGGTAGGCTTTCACATGAGCATGTTAGTTATTGTGCAAAATGGTGTTATTTAGACCCATGCCATATCCATGGATACTGCTTAACTTAAGCGGGGCAGGCGACCCGATGTGAGTAGCGTAGTTGGTAGCGCGTCAGTTTGTCGACTTGGTGGTAGCTGGTTCGAGGCTGGAGGCCGGCGGCATTTAATGCGCGTCGTGGAAGTCCTAATAAACGGCAGAGAATTAAGACATTGTTAACATGGGACGACCTTTTGCATAAAGAGAAGGGAAATACCCAGATATTCTGCAAGGCTGGTGTTCGGCCACCTTTAATTGGTGGTTGGGCACTCTTTCTAATCAACCAGGCGTAGGAAGTACGGAACACGTCACCGCTTATGGCAGGCCTACAGTCCCATCCTGGCACGGGCTGTGGGCCATCGGGGCTGGGACGGGGGCAAGATCCCATGAAGTTAATCATTTTGGCACTACGGCAGTGCGTCGCAAATATTGAGCTAAAAACTAACGGTTGCCCTTCCCCCTCCGACCAGTACACGCCGACCAACATTAGTCCTTGCTCCTCGGGGTGTGCATATAATAACAGTACATGATTATCGAGGTGATAAAACCAGCAATTGTGCATGCTGCCGAGCAGTGAAATGACTGGACTCGCGCTGGAGTCAGAGCAATGCCAGTTTTAAGCTTGGCCCCACGCCTCTCAGGATACACGGCGAACACATGTCACCAGGACTGCAACACGCATTGCTTTGACAGGAGCAGACGTGGGCTAAAATATTTCGGTGACAATCCTGAACTTTCTGGAGTGCCGACGCAAAAAAATAACGCTTTTCGTACCATGAAGTCTCGATTTTGATTCCGCAATAACTTTGTGGAGCCCGTAAGCTCTAACACGGATTTTAGATGCCCACATGAGTATTTCGGTTCGATTATCATGCATTGCCAAAGGATTAACGTGGAGCTTGGCAAGGTTGGGGAAGCATCCCCGTTCATCCCCCACTTTGCCTTTGCCCATGTTCGCACCCTGTTATTCGGGATTTTCAGTCGAAATGAATTCGCTGCGTCACTGACGCCATGTGAATCAAACTGCTGTCATGCATGCGATAATGCAGCGACAAGAGCAATTTCAATGCCAGACCAGCTTCAATGAAGAACTGATATGCTCTACAAACAGCGGGGAAACTAATCGTGGGAAAAGCGCCATAATAGTGCTAAAATGAAAGCATCATATGTAGTTGGCTTATCAGTATAGTCAAAGACTACAGTATAATTTAGCAGCATCCTGGAATAAAAAAGCGCTTCTGGTATATGACGTCACGTGGCGTAGGTTTTGTCTAGTTTAGGCTAACCTCTTAGAACAGCGAACTTTGGAATACCTGTTGTCTCTAGTTATCTTGACCGCGGCGACCGCAGACAACCGCAGACAATGTGACGTCATCCTGTTCACTGCTGATTGGCCGCGGATAAGCTCCACCCCTTTGGCCGCGAGAGCCGCAGCGGCCGCAGACAGCCGCAAGCCTCGTGAACAGGGCCCTGATCGTGGTCAGCCAGCCACGGGCACGGCGGGTGCTTGAGCCGCACCTCCTGATCGGCGCACGCTTGTCGAAGATGGCTGATCAGGTTGCACGCCAGGTCGCCAATGTGTCCTTGACCCCGCACGACACATACACCATAGTCCAGTCCGCCAGGAGCAGCTCCGGTCGAAGCGGGTCCGGCATCTCATAGGGAGCATCGTTCCTCGTGCGTTCGATGACTTCCAAGTCAACACCTATATGTAGCCATGTCAAATACAAAAATGGCGTGTGTCGCGTCGCATGTAGTGAATGTGAAACAACATGACATAATTTGTGTTACATCAGGCAGCAATGAGAAAGTTACTTTGCTACTGTTGTTGTTTTCAACAAGTGCCCTTTTTGAAAACACCAAGGAGACAAAATAATGAACACATGGTACTTCACGATGTTCCTCAACATTGGTACATTAAAACAACTTTGCTGTGGTAGCGTACCTATTTTTTTGACAATTCCCTTTAACCACTTGAGGCTCAACAAATTAATTCAGCACGCGGTTGCAGGTGGAGGCGCCATGGTGCGGAGCTCGTGGACGCCGACTCGACCACGAGCACCAATAGCAGCCGAGTTCCAGACGCCAGGACCAGGCTCTGCCAGCCTGCCGTCCACACTGGGTACGGGACCAGCAGTCTGCCCTCCACACTGAGTACGGGACCAGCAGTCTGCCCTCCACACTGAGTACGGGACCAGCAGTCTGCCCTTCACACTGGGTACGAGACCAGCAGTCTGCCCTCCACACTGAGTACGGGACCAGCAGCCTGCCCTCCACACTGAGTACGGGACCAGCAGTCTGTCCTCCACACTGAGTACGGGACCAGCAGTCTGCCCTTCACACTGGGTACGAGACCAGCAGTCTGCCCTCCACACTGAGTACGGGACCAGCAGTCTGCCCTCCACACTGAGTACGGGACCAGCAGTCTGCCCTCCACACTGAGTACGGGACCAGCAGTCTGCCCTTCACACTGGGTACGAGACCAGCAGTCTGGCCTCCACACTGAGTACGGGACCAGCAGTCTGCCCTCCACACTGAGTACGGGACCAGCAGTCTGCCCTCCACACTGAGTACGGGACCAGCAGTCTGCCCTCCACACTGAGTACGGGACCAGCAGTCTGCCCTCCACACTGAGTACGGGACCAGCAGTCTGCCCTTCACACTGGGTACGAGACCAGCAGTCTGCCCTCCACACTGAGTACGGGACCAGCTGTCTGCCCTCCACACTAGGTACGGGACCAGAAGTCTACCCTCCACACTGGGTACGTGACCAGCAGTCTGCCCTCCACACTGAGTACGGGACCAGCAGTCTGCCCTCCACACTGGGTACGGGACCAGAAGTCTACCCTCCACACTGAGTACGGGACCAGCAGTCTGCCCTCCACACTGGGTACGGGACCAGCAGTCTGCCCTCCACACTGAGTACGGGACCAGCAGTCTGCCCTCCACACTGAGTACGGGACCAGAAGTCTGCCCTCCACACTGGGTACGAGACCAGCAGTCTGACCCTCCACACTGGGTACGGGACCAGAAGTCTGCCCTCCACACTGGGTACGGGACCAGAAGTCTACCCTCCACACTGAGTACGGGACCAGCAGTCTGCCCTCCACACTGGGTACGGGACCAGAAGTCTGCCCACCACACTGAGTACGGGACCAGAAGTCTGCCCTCCACACTGGGTACGGGACCAGAAGTCTGCCCTCCACACCGGGTACGGGACCAGAAGTCTACCCTCCACACTAGGTACCGGACCAGAAGTCTGCCCTCCACACTGGGTACGGGAGCTCTCTGTTCACGTGTGTACACACATGGCGGCGGGGTGTGTATCGGTCAGGGCGGCGGCCGTGTTCACAGGCCGTGAGTAGCTATATGTCGGCGGGGTGTGTATCGGTCAGGGCAGCGATCGCGTGTGAGTCGCCAGCAGAGGTGCAAAAATGTGCCAATCAGATACCATCTCTCGGTACCAAAGCCCAGTTTTACCACCTATCATGCGCCACCCTACCTACTGCATTTATCTCGCCAGGCGTACACTCCATCGTACACTACGGCCACTGAAGATGCAGTTCAGTAGGAGCAATTCTAAGCAGTATCTCCAAGTTCATTCTCAGCAAACAATGAGTCGTCACATGCAAACAAAGATCACCGCCTTCCCCTATTCAAGACAGTATCCTGAAATTTGGTTGTTCAACAGTCAACAGAGAAAGAGTGGATGTTTTTTTTTAGGAAGCTAATACATTTCTAATGTGCATATGCATATGGGAGATACACTCGCTTGCAGTAAAATGTTCTAGGGGACCCTTAACTATGGCTGGCCGCTAGGAACGTAGACTGTGCCGCTTCATACAAAAATTGCTAGTAGGCTGAGTGGCTTCACTATTATACGTTGCGTGACAGTTACACAAGATTCACCGTTGGCTAGCCGTAGACATTCGATTGTGAGGTCGTCACGAGGCTATATATATATATATATATATATATATATATATATATATATATATATATATGATTCACAGATTACAGTTTCTTTGAAAATATGCGACATGGTGTCTGAATCAGTAAATGAAGTGCTTCGAAGACCGTGGGAAATGAAGCGAAGGAATGAGAGTACGCTTTACAGACCAGTTGATGTAAGGTGGTTGCTTCCTTTGAACATTATTCAGGTGTTATTGCACTAGGGACACTTGAGACCGGAGTTTTGCCTAAGCTAGCTGAATTTTCTCAAGTTGGATTGCCGCCATGGGTAGACTCGGCTCCTGCGAGCCACATAGCTTAGGGTAAAATTTCGCAACTGTTACACATAGTTCGATTCCATCATCATGGAATCGATCGACCTGTTCGATTCCAGCATCATGGAATCGAACAGGTCACGGCAAGGAGGGTTTGGTTTCTTATACGCATCCGGCATTTATCATGTAACCCAGCGAGGGTGGGCTGATAACAGGCCAAGGAGGTTCATGGATAGTCGGACTACCATATCGGGGCATTGGCGAAACGCTAAATTCTGGACACAAGTAACATACTAACCTGGATTCGCAGGATTTGGTGCATGTTATCAGAGCCTGCTCTATAACCTCGGATTGACACCGACACGGATCACAAAATACCCGCCTTAAAAGCGTTGAACGGAGAAAAACATATTCTGTCAGGGTGCAATACATGTGAAGGGCCGATTTCCTATTGCATTGCAGTATACTCACAGAAATTAACATTTTTAATTGAATCAAAGGTCAAGTTTGTCGAAGGTCTAAGCCATATTTCATCGCTATCAGCATCGATCAATATCATGCTATATGCAGCATAGAAGAATGGCATAGAAAGCATAGAAAGCATAGAACACATATAATGTATACATTTATTTCACGATGCATGCCCTCCACGTGCAGTCGCTATTATGGACAGTCTGAGTATAACTCACAGATATCTACAAAGAAAGGATAGATTTGTGGTTAATAGAGGGAGCAGATGCGCAACAAACATTCGTACACCAGCATAATACAATACCAATATCACTATCTGCACTACACATACCGCACTTGCAACACGAGCTATACACGAGTAGTTTATAGAAGTGATTGGAAAGCGATGGCCTAAAGGTGAGTTCATAGTGTACACACATCCATTGTGTGAGTTTCTTTTCTTGCGACTAGTGTTGTTCGTGGAGATAAGCTAGTGCATGTTTCTTGAAGTTGGACAGCCTCGATGTTTTTGTTTCAGCATGAAGTTTATTATAGTGGAAGACAGACGAGTAGAGAAATCTCCTACGGCCAGCCTCTCTGTGTATGGCTGGCAAGTGCAGGTGGTTGTCTGCACGTGTGTGACGTTTTCGCAGGGTAGAGTTTGCAGTGATTTGACCGGCAATGAGCGTTTGCTCACCCGTCAGAATGATCATGTGGAGCAAAGTAAGGCCGTGAAATAGATGCAGGTCAGCTGCGTTGAGGAGACCCAACTCGTTACGGGCATCAGAAATATGATCAACTTTCCGTAGACTGACACTACTCTAGTAGCGAAGTTAATGATCTTGTCTAGTCTGTGGATGTTTGGCGAAAGCCCGTTTCCGTAAACAGATATGCAGTAGCGGATATTGGATATATCTAGGCTATTGACTATAGTGAAGAGGGTACTGGTCGACAGATGGTGACGCAGATGGCTAAGGGCCAGAAGGAATTCAGTACACTTGCGGACCACAACAGCTACATGGGAATCCCACGACATGTGGCGATCAAATGTCACCCCAATGCTCTTACACGAATGGCTCTCATCTATCACGACGTCCCTAAAGCACACTTACATCGGAGTAATATTGCGAAGATTTTTGACGCGATCCGAACGTAAGAAGCTGAGTTTTGGTCGGGTTCACCTTCAAACGGTTTTTCAGGAAGTAGCCATAGAGTTGGTTCAGACATGTCTCCATCTGACATCAGATTTTGAAGATCAGATTTGCGACCGGAGATGAGGACCTGGGTGTCGTCTGTGAACACACATACACATACACATACACATACACGCACACACACACACACACACACACACACACACACACACACACACACACACACACACACACACACACACACACACACACACACACACACACACACACACACACACACACACACACACACACACACACACACACACACCCACACACACATTTAATCAGGCCATTTACTCTGGCAAACGATTTAGGTTGCTGCAAATTAGATCGTCTTCGTTCCCCACAGTTTTCATACAGTTTTCATTTTCATTTCAATAGCACGCCTTGGTGCTGGAAAGAGTATTGCACATTCCCCATGGGGCATCATTGATGTTCCCCATTCTGCAATGCAACACACAAATATGGCATTAATTCCTGCTCAGTCTTCCAATAATTAGCCGTGGTTTCACCCTAAGAACGACCGATGACCCGGTTGCATGTCATGCTGATGCAATATATGCAGAAACGTTTATGGTCAAGTAGTTGGATGGCATCTGCGTGAAGATATATTTTATGCCCACGAAAATCTGAGTATGTCGCTTGCATTACAGTACACAACATATACAATAAATACTAATATATCATACAACATATGCCTAAAGCCCAACACCTTGCGACTCTCAACGACATAAGCGTAATTTAATCCAGCAACTAATCGACTTGTCTGTGAATGTGAATTAGCCAGCGCCGTCTCGTCGGGTGGGGTCGTGAGCGACCCCCCCCCCTAAGTTTTGCCACAGATAATGAAAGAACGGCGCACGGCAGCGCTCCGAAATTTGGCATTCCTTTTCCAAATTCAATTTTGCATGTTTCTTTCTAAAAAATTTGAAGTCGGGTCATCTAGAGTCAACGAGTTAGTCAAGGTGAAGTGAGGTCACGTCCATAGAAGTTCAGCCATTCGTCACGCTTTAACGGATGTAAATATTTTAATGAAACGTTCAGCGCTTGTTTATCTTTATGGATGCAACAAAACAAACCAGAGTGATTGTCTTCTTCTTTCCGTTTTTCATTACTTTTTAGTGTTGCATATTTGTCCATTGGAGTTCAAATCGAACATGTTGGCCAAAGTAAGCATTTTTTACTAGAGCAAGTTGACTTCGAACAACGTTTTTCTTCTTCTTCGGTCTGTCCTACTCATTAGAAAATGAAAAGTCGAGAAAACTGGAGAAGTCGAAAGTGTAACAATCCAACTATTTTTGCTGTTGTATTTTTGGGTGCACAAAAATGCTATGATCTCGGTCGATTTCGCTTTCCTTTTCTGATTCAAACTCATGTTCTCTTGAAATATTCCCCAGAATGAACTCCCCAGAGCCAAAAACATGATGTAAGTTGTGAAAACCAGAGCCCTCTAGTGACGTCACTTTTGTGGAAAAAATGTTGGGGATGGTGTCTGGCCCTACTCGTCGAGCGCTTTCCGCTGATATTTCTTTCGTTTCCGTGCGACGCTTAGTTTGGAGATTAGAAAGGAGTCCTTTTCGACCCTTCCCCCTGAGACTGGGTGTGAGGATATGACCAGAAAGACTGGAAGGGTTAAGCCAGCAAATGTCTCCTCGGGGCTTGCCGCACCGGTGGCTCAATTCGAGCGCTACCCCGCACCGATCTCCCCTGTCTTGCCGAGACTGTGTTCGGGTCGCTTCGTGCGCTGGCTTTTATGCCCCTGACGGGAATATCAGTCGGCAATTGGCACGATAAGGTCGAGAGCAATTTGCCGGGGACTCAGCTATATATCGATGGGGTGTGTATCGGTGTCTGGGCGATGGCTGAGTTGACGGGCCGTGAGTCGCCAGCTATATATCGATGGGGTGTGTATCGGTGTCTGGGCGATGGCTGAGTTGACGGGCCGTGAGTCGCCAGCTATATATCGATGGGGTGTGTATCGGTGTCTGGGCGATGGCTGAGTTGACGGGCCGTGAGTCGCCAGCTATATATCGATGGGGTGTGTATCGGTGTCTGGGCGATGGCTGAGTTGACGGGCCGTGAGTCGCCAGCTATATATCGATGGGGTGTGTATCGGTGTCTGGGCGATGGCTGAGTTGACGGGCCGTGAGTCGCCAGCTATATATCGATGGGGTGTGTATCGGTGTCTGGGCGATGGCTGAGTTGACGGGCCGTGAGTCGCCAGCTATATATCGATGGGGTGTGTATCGGTGTCTGGGCGATGGCTGAGTTGACGGGCCGTGAGTCGCCAGCTATATATCGATGGGGTGTGTATCGGTGTCTGGGCGATGGCTGAGTTGACGGGCCGTGAGTCGCCAGCTATATATCGATGGGGTGTTATCGGTGTCTGGGCGATGGCTGAGTTGACGGGCCGTGAGTCGCCAGCTATATATAGATGGGGTGTGTATCGTGTCTGGGCGATGGCTGAGTTGACGGGCCGTGAGTCGCCAGCTATATATGATGGGGTTGTATCGGTGTCTGGGCGATGGCTGAGTTGACGGGCCGTGAGTCGCCAGCTATATATCGATGGGGTGTGTATCGGTGTCTGGGCGATGGCTGAGTTGACGGGCCGTGAGTCGCCAGCTATATATCGATGGGGTGTGTATCGGTGTCTGGGCGATGGCTGAGTTGACGGGCCGTGAGTCGCCAGCTATATATCGATGGGGTGTGTATCGGTGTCTGGGCGATGGCTGAGTTGACGGGCCGTGAGTCGCCAGCTATATATCGATGGGGTGTGTATCGGTGTCTGGGCGATGGCTGAGTTGACGGGCCGTGAGTCGCCAGCTATATATCGATGGGGTGTGTATCGGTGTCTGGGCGATGGCTGAGTTGACGGGCCGTGAGTCGCCAGCTATATATCGATGGGGTGTGTATCGGTGTCTGGGCGATGGCTGAGTTGACGGGCCGTGAGTCGCCAGCTATATATCGATGGGGTGTGTATCGGTGTCTGGGCGATGGCTGAGTTGACGGGCCGTGAGTCGCCAGCTATATATCGATGGGGTGTGTATCGGTGTCTGGGCGATGGCTGAGTTGACGGGCCGTGAGTCGCCAGCTATATATCGATGGGGTGTGTATCGGTGTCTGGGCGATGGCTGAGTTGACGGGCCGTGAGTCGCCAGCTATATATCGATGGGGTGTATATCGGTGGTCTGGGCGATGGCTGAGTTGACGGGCCGTGAGTCGCCAGCTATATATCGATGGGGTGTGTATCGGTGTCTGAGCGATGGCTGAGTTGACGGGCCGTGAGTCGCCAGCTATATATCGATGGGGTGTGTATCGGTGTCGGGACGGCGGCTGTGTTGACATTCCATGAGTAGCTATATGCTGGCGGCGTGTGTATCGATCAGGGCGGTGGCCGTGTTGACAGGCCGTGAGTCGCCAGCGTTCACCATCGGCAGTCGACACGAGATGCGCAGTCTTCAGCCTAGTCCAGCGCCCAACGAGTACAACACGCGCCACCTCACCAACAAAGGTACGGCTGTCGGGCTGTGGCGCGTGGTCAGCTGTTGTCTGGTAGCATCTCGCGCGGCACCAATGTATGTGTGCCGCACGAAACGCTACCAGTCACGTACTAGTGCCAGACACTACCAGTCACGTACCAGTACCAGACGCTACCAGTCACGTACCAGTACCAGGCGATGCCAGTCACGTAACAGTACCAGACGCTATCAGTCACGTACCAGTACCAGACGATACCAGTTACGTACCAGTACCAGACGACACCAGTCACGTACCAGTATCAGACGCTACCAGTACCAGACGTTACCATTAACGTACCAGTACCAGACGTCACCAGTAACGGCCGGACACCTTGGCCATGGTGTCCAGCCGCTGGGTCGACGCCCACTGCCACTCCGGCCATTCTTGTTCATGATTATGTGCATGTCGGCTGATTGTCAAGCTCAAGTCAGCCAATCGGCGGCTGTGGCGGTCACTTCTGCCAGGCAATCATATGCCACATGCAACAAGTTTGGCTGGATATGTTGATCACTTATTCATTTCGATGGATGTTATATGTGGGATGAAAGGTTTCCTGTCCCTCGGATGTTGTGCATGGTGCATGCAATTTTTACTCATCAGACGAGGTCAGAATGTCCAGGCAGTCACGACATCGTTAATCTCTGCAACCTGCCGTACTCCTCATGTGACGCTGCCATGACGCCAACCAAAGCGTCGCCTAACGCGATGTCTGTATCACAATGGCAGAGAGTGATGGTCTGGTGTGGCCAGACTGTGGTACTGAGCAGCCCTGTAACTCGGCGGCAGGCAAGGACGCGGCGCCAGCGGTCAGAATGGCTGGCCGGGCTCGCATCAGGCGAGCTGAGCTGACGCCGGCGCCAGGACAGTACGCCGCCAACACGGAGGCGCTGGCCGCCAGCTCGCCCCGCTACAGCTTTGGACACAGACTCATGACAGAGCGGTCAAGCACGGCGCCCGGTCAGTACATTGGATATATATATATATATATATATATATATATATATATATGATGCATATAAATATCCTCAGAGTCTGATAGATACGCATACGCTCCTTCCACCACGACCATGATGTAACCAAATGACATAGAGGAGCGGTCGTCAATTGTTTCCGAATTTGGGAGTTACATTTGGCTGTTACCCTATCGGAAATGCAACACATCACCCCACTCAGAGGATCGGGCGCCATCTCTGTCGCAGCGCCCAACTCGTACTCGGTGCGTGAGCTGCTGGGCGAAGCGCCGCGCTTCACGATCCAGGGCCGAGGCCGAGAGCCGGCCGACGAGCGGTCTCGGTTCCCGGCGCCAGGCCAGTACAGCGGCGACGCGGCGACGCTGCAGCCGCGCGGGCCGGCCTTCTCGCTGCGGCGGCGCACCACCCAGCCAGCCGACCACACCCAGAAGCCCGGCCCGGCCGCCTACAGCCTGCAGCATCGGGTCAGTGGGCGCGCCGAGCAGTGGCGGATGGGTCCCATAAAGGAATGGGCTCGGCCGTAGTCCGCCGGCACCGCTCAGTCAGTTAAAAACTACTTGTGTTCAGGTGGGGATAAGTCAGGGGCGATGGCAGGCACACCTGTCGCCTGCTAGCTAGTTATTTGGGCGTTAGGGCGCTTCGACCAGAGTTGATCATTCGCTCCCATACCTGTCACCTGCATCCTGTATTTGGGTCGATTGGGATACGCTGAGAAACACTGCACGTAGAACGTGCAGAGACACCTGGGAAGCCGTGCAACGTTGGTATGCCAACTGACACTGAGCATAATATTCCCTGGGTGATCTTGAAAGATGTATCACATGTTCCCTATTCAGCCTTTGCTCAGTGGTAGGTAGCGAATACTTTGTTGTCGCCATGAGTCTAGATAAAGGATATGATGGAGAATATGGCTCTGAAGAATATTCACCACCTTCCTAATACAAGTTACCTTTAATTCCTACTTGCTCCTTTGCATTTCTTGCTTTCCTTCTGGATAATTCTTGAGGTACCGTTGGTATGCGGAAGTGGAGAACAGTTGGAATGGTAGTACACAAAAATGACAGTTGTAAATCAGCGCAGCCGGAAGGCTGTCCTATCGAATTCGTCCTGTTCCTATTCCCTCCAATAGGTGTTGGTTGATTGTTTGTGATTTACGGCAAACATTTTCCTTCAACTTTGGAATTCAGAAACAGGCGCAATTTCATCTCCAAGTAGCTTGGTGCCAGTGTCGAAGCATAGGCAGTGTATCAAACTATGGTTGCGTTGCTAAACTGGAGTTTCCGAATGGGCAGTAGTTCGAGGATAGGGGAGACCGGATCTAATTGATATATGAGGTGGTTGAGGCAACAGCATTTTCTCCAAAAGTATGAAACCGGTTACCATAGCTGCCACACATGTTGCTACTGACACCCTCTTATCACGGGAAAACAAGCGCAAGTCCTTTCGACCCGAAACTACAGAATGGTGACAAGAGAGTCTGCGGGCCCAAGAGAGTCGTGCCGAGGTTCATGAAAGCTGGGATCACGACGAAATCACGGCGTCACGTTCATGAAGATCACGACGGGATCCCCAAATGGTAGTGCCGAGGCCCCCGAAGATCATGCCACGCCTGGTGGTATCAAAATGTCACCCTGAAAATCACGCTAAGGGTTCGGCAGGTCGCCGTAAGTTTCAGCAGGATCACCAAACAAATGAAGCCGTGGCAACGAGGAAAATTGTCCCGACATGGAAAAGCACCCTGTGCTCCGAACAATCGACCAAAAATCCCACACCAAAAAAAATCTGGACCCGCAGAAACGTGTTAATGCCACTAAAACTCTCGCTATGGATAACAAGAAATGACGAAGCGGCTTCCAAAAGTGTACTTGTACCCATAAATTTTGCGCCATTGCCCTTGAAAATCACACTTTGACCAAAAAGTATCGCAGGAGCCTCACATGTTGCAGCTGACTTCCCAAGTGTCAATTCCTTCTCGGGATGCGACTCTGCGGCCACAATAAATTGCGTCAAAGACCCCGTCCAAAAAATATGTGGGGCGCTAGAAAAAAAAACGTGTTGTGGCACGGACAAAAATGTTCTGGGAACTCGAAGAATCGTTCTGGGGCAAACAATAGCACTCGCAGGGGGCTTACAAAAACAGAACTCGACCTACAAAACGGAATCACAGAGGGAATCCATCGAATCGACCCGAGCACCGGGAAAATCAGAAGATGTCCCGAAAGACAATTCTCCGAAGGGCCTTTCTACTTTGGAGGATGCAATCGGCTAAAAAAACTCGATGATCAGCCAAAGTGGCGTTCCAAATAAGCAAATGTGCACTCTCCTCTCCCGAAGGTGCGGGCTCTCAAGAATCGCGCGGGGTCCCTACACATTGCGCTAGGGCTCCATACATTCACATCGGGTCCATCAGAATGCGCGTAGGAGGCTATAAATAAATACAGCAGATGGTGTCGTCCACCATATCTCGAAAACTAACTTCCGAAATTAACACCCTCATGTCTCAGATTGTGATGAATATTGGCATACAGGGTTATCTGAGGCCCTGAAACGATTGCCAATCGTTTCAGCTCAATCGGAGCAGCGATTCACGAACTATAGCCTGCGACGTTCTTCTAAGTTCGCACTGAAACTTAAACTTCTAGAGCCGATATCTTAGTGTAATGTATATATAAATGATAAAAACTATATATCATTGGAATCACAATGAGCTCATCTCTCGATTCATATGTTCAGAGTTTGAGTTTGCATATTTTGAACGTATGACCCCGTGACCTCGTGCAAAATGATCTGTGGTGACCCCTAGTACAAAGATATTGATGTGATTATTTATATCAAACGAAAGCCTCATCATTTCTATTTCCGATTAATTTTTTTTTTAAACATGTATATTAGACACCTAATGCCAGTTTCTGTCACAAATATTGGGCGACCGATGCGAAAAGAGACGCCTAAACTGGCTGACTATTCAGTAAGCTTTGTCTCGCCAGTGCCTCTGAAGCGTACAATACTAAGTATGGTACCGATACATTTTACACATGTTGCTCAGCCACTTGTTCTCATATCCATCGCAGACATATTTTAACTAAGCATGGCTGACATAGCCAACAGCAAACATCGTTTAAAGCTATCACGCATGGGGGATGAATGGTTGCCATTTTCCTAAGCTTGTGTCCGCTTCAGAATGCTAGGCATGAACACCATGACCGCAAGTTCGCTGCATAAACGCAAGAGAGATCAAATCTTGACGATATATTCTGGGTTAATAGTCTGGCGAAACAACGAGGAGGTGCCATTTTTGCAATTCATCAGATTGGCGACGTAATTAAATCAAACACAAACTCCTCATTTCGTGCATAGATCACTGAGCAGAACTATATTTCACCAACATATTGAGACCTGTGAATTTTTCACACTTTGTACATGCTATGCAACCACCAAAAATCTACACAATTCATAGGACAATGGCATTGTGTCACACTGGTATATTCCGTATATTAATAGCATACAAACCTCAGGCAGAGACTTTTCTTGCTCACATACGCACACACATATGTTGGCAAATGAGCGATTTTGTTATTCATTGCACAGTGCATGCGTATGCGTTCCATTGCACATGTACGGTCCAGAGGTTCTGGTTCTGGTCCAGAGGTTTGCATCTTCTCATAACACTTCACTTCTTGCTCACCCTCACGACACGTCCCGGGTCACTGGAGTGTTCGTGCACCACGATGAACGTGAGGTCTGAGGGCGAGAATCTATGGAACCGCTGTGTACCTTTCATCATAACTGCTCTCGAGAATCGCTGTCGGAGATAAGACGCTGATTCTTTCACTTCCTGAGAGCTGATAAAGACGAACTTGACAGAGCTGATATACTTCACATCATACCTGTACCACTCTATACTCTATCTAGAGGTTGATGTAGCTTCACTGGAACATCTGACCGCCATAATAAATTCACACAACAAGCAAGTAATTCGTTATATATATATATATATATATATATATATATATATATATATATATATATATATATATATATATAAGAATCCAGTGGAATATAAACTTCAAAAGAAGTCCTCATCGGCGATATGCCTAGGATGGGTGAGGTCACGTCGGCGTCAAGATGACTTGTTGCATGGTCGGTTTCATCCTAGGGTGCGTAGTTCTCGCCAGACACAGGACTTGACGCATTTCCACTGGAAGTTTGGCTGCTGGAGTCACTTAACTGAACCGGCGATACCTCTTGCATTGTTATATTTTAGGATCCTTAAG
Source organism: Imbricaverruca yamaguchii (assembly GCA_034440575.1). Taxonomy (NCBI): domain Eukaryota; kingdom Metazoa; phylum Arthropoda; class Thecostraca; family Neoverrucidae; genus Imbricaverruca; species Imbricaverruca yamaguchii. Next base: position 23,287 of record JAOTOL010000981.1, read on the forward strand.
CAACCTTCCAATGCAGTTCGTGCAAAAGAAAACGTCCTTCTCGATTCCGTTGTCATTCACCAGTTCGGCCAGTTGCTCAGATGGTGGCTTCACGCCTTTAGTCATATGAGATGTATGGAACCTATACGGATCAGAACAGCACCGCCGTACCATTGCTCCGGCCTTGTGAAATACCAGGTTTCACTGCATTAAGAACCAGACCTGTTCACCTCGTGCCTGGTGTAGCAGGGTTCGGAATCTCAGGAATGCCCATCGTGCATCCGGCCGATAAGCGTACCGCACACGCCGGAACTGGCCTATATGTGAACTCGTCGGAGAATGTGGTCCTATTAAAACGTGGCATTCCCCACATACCTAGACGACCGTCTCCGGCCGGAGGGGCTCCGTAACCTGGCAGGTTGCTATGCCAACAGCCGCCACGCCCCCACAGCTCTCGTCTGCACGGAAGCCAGGGCCGTCGCCCGACCGATCCAAGCACGTGGCACCTTTTGACCCCGTCACGCCCCCCGAGCAATGGCTGCTGTCTCGACTGACCAATCATGGTCCGGCATACAATATAGCCTACTGCGCCGCGCGAGTTCATCAACCAATACGCTGATTGCTAGAAATGCTGTATAGTCTAGGCTGTGTCGTATATATACCGGAGTTTGAGTGAAAATAGAAGAGGAGAGAGGGTCCCAGGAGACGCACAGAGACGGACGCTGGTCTTTGCACTGTACTGGGGTAACGCCCAGTCGCATCGGTCGACTGCGCTGACAGCTTGAGTCAGGAAGATTAGTGGCCGACTCCCACAGCTGTTTGGTTCTCGGAGCTTCTGAGCCGACGTGGCTAAAGCGCGAGCTGTCCTTTACCGAAACCTGGGGTGTATCATAAACGCGCAGGTCTATTCCTAGACTGCTCACGGCCAGGGTATTAACTACCTGACAACTGGTACTGCGTGACCCGGATTAGTCATCAAGTCATCACCTTTACTCTGGTGACATCGGCCAGTATCGCATTCAACGATGGAAAACGCCAGCGAAACGACGACTTCAACAACGCAGTAAGCTCGGATAAAATTCCTAAATTCCACCAACAATACCTGTTCCAACTTTTGACCACTGCATAACATTGTACTGCCGTGTGTTCGCTGTCTGATGCGCGTGTGAACTATATGTAAATTACAACATTAAATTAGGCGCTCACTTTTCCGCAAAGCCTGTGTGTGTCGAAATTGATAATTTATAAAGAAATTAAAGCCATGACTGAGATTCCTTTGGATGGTATCTCTGAGAATTTCAATGAAATTAAGATGGAACTACGAGCTCAAGGTCTAAGTAACAAAATTAAACAATATACAGGAGACAGTCATGATCGGTTAGTGGAATGGATAAAGCAGTTGGATATAATCAGTTTTAGCATGAACAATGAACAATTGCGATTCATAACCTTAGAGGCCCGGCCGCTGAATTTCTCCAACGAATGCTATCGCGACGGGCAAATCTGACGTTGGCGGAGATTAAACAAGTAATGAGGGAACGATATACCGACCTCGCTGATCAAAAGAACGCGCAACAAGCACTGAGGAGGCTACGCGAACACCGCATTAAGAAAAATGTAAACCGAGTTGTTGCTGGGGTGGCTTCAGGAACCAGTGTTCTATTGCTAAGCAGAGCTTGTTGCGTGAACCCTGGCCCCACCACCCGATCCATGAATTCCAGTTCAACGGCAGAATTTAGACCGAAAATTTAACGTGCCGTCAATGCACCGACACGGCCGCCCGGTAGCTTCTTCCAGGCCTTATCGGGACAGCCGCCAACTGACACTCCCGGCCGGGGGCTAAATGCGAGCGCGCGAAGCGACTGGAACCCTGTGTTGCCAGTACAGGGGAGACCAGTACAGGTCAGCGCTCTAACCAACTGAACTACCTGGGCGGCTGAATCGAACGAACTGAACGTACTGAATCGATGCATAATTAATCAGAGAGAATCACTTCACTAGCAAAGGAAGCCTATTCGGATCTTAATAACCAGGCCACACAATACATTTTAATTGATGTATTCAATAAAGGAGTACAAAGTCAACAGCTAGCAGAAGAACTATATAGACATACCTTTCAGACTCTTGAGGAGGCAATCCAATTCGCTGTGCATGAGCAGCAAATACTAAAAACGTTCCTATTATGTTGAGGATCACAGAAAACAGATGAGGAGCCAATGGAAGTCGACGTAGTACAAAGTAGAAACGAACGGTTAGACAAAATATAAAAATTAGTGGTGTCATTAGGAGAAACAGTATCAAAACTAGCAGCTCAGAAATTAGACCCCCAAGGCAACATCACGTTGGACCACGAGTATTCACCCCATCCGCCCTACCCGCGAACGCCACGGTCTTACGCTCCCCGAACCTATTCTAGACCTCCAATAATGCATCCTCCTCCCGGACCCACAATGTGGAGACCGCGACCGCCGAATCCGCCTGGTCCCTCGTTCCGATGGACTCCGGACGGCCGACCCATTTGCAGCCACTGTACCCAGGTAGGCCATATACGACGACAGTGCCGGTCGTACCCAAATTCCAGACAGCAGGAAAACCGAGACGCTCTATTGTAAATGACCACTTCAATGGAGCGGAAAATAATCACACAGTAGCCTTGCAGAGAAAGGAAAGAAAAATATTCGTAAGAAACGGGATTCGAAGAAACCAAAATTAAATCCCAAACGTGTGCATTATGTCCGTGTCAAACCAAATACTCCCATGTGTTTGATAAAAATCGCAAATCAAAAAGCGTACACGCCAGTCGATACAGGAGCAGATATTTCGCTAATTTCGAAAAAAACTTTTCGACACAATCGCGGGAAAACAGATTCTCAGATTTTCAGAAGATCAAAAACATCGCATCCCACTCATTTTCGCAAGCGGACATCGGTTGAAAAACATTGCTGTAGGAACCTTTCTTCGAGTTGAGATGAGTAAGTTCAATAATCCATCCAGCTTCCAAATTGTAGACGGTCTGAAAGAACAATGCATGCTAGGAAACGATTTCTTAGCTCAGTTAGGAGCAAAACTGGACTTCGAGAAAAAAGCCTTGTGCATCAAAGGTCACATGATTCCACTACGGCCCCAGCGAACGACTAGTGAACAAGCGAGTTCTCTAGTTAGAATAAAAGGACACCTATATACCCTATCCAACACGGTTGTGGAGTGTCCGGCAGCTGTGAAGGCGCATTTGGCAAAGCAAACATGCGATGTACGGTCCTTGGATAATACTCCGTTAATCTCCGAAGAACCAGGTTTAATCATAGCAGAAGTAGTGGCGAAACCGGATAGGCATAAACGTTTGCCCGTCAGAATTATAAGCATGTCCCCACGAGGTTTCATGATGTACAATGACCAAGTGATTGCTTACGCCGATAAAATATATGACTCAGATCTGGAACACCTCGTTGACATACCACAAGACCTTGACTTGGCCCAGAACACCTCACCTACTGACCCAGTCGAGCAAGTACTGCTGGCTCATCTGACAGACGCTGACAGAGACGACCTCGAACAGCTGTTACGAGCAAACGCTGACCTGTTTGCTGCGACCAACGCCGACCTCGGTCCAACTGACCTCGTTAAGATGGAGATCGAGACTGCTGACCATGTTCCTGTCCGCCAGCCGCCGTACAAAACACTGTTTAGTCAACGTAAATAAGTGGATGAGCAAATAAGTATAATGTTAAAGGCTGGTATAATACAAAAATCCAACAGTCCGTGGGCTGCGCCCATCGTCATAGTTGGAAAGCGGGATCGTTCTAATAGGTTTGTGGTTGATTATCGGAAACTGAACAACATTACAAAAAATAACAGCTATCCTCTTCCATTGATGGAAGATATCCTCTCGTCCCTCAGTGGAGCAAACTTCTTCTCATCACTAGACTTGAATTCGGGATACTGGCAAATCCCAATGGCGAAAGATAGCATACGCAGGACCGCGTTCATCTGCTTCATGGGCCTGTGGAATTATATGAAAATGCTTTTGGGAATCTGCAACGCACCTGGGCTCTTTGCACATTTAATGACCAAGGTCCTATCCGGAATACAGGATCAATTCGCAACAGTATACATCGACGATATAATTGTATATTCAAAAACATTTAAGGAATTCCAAGCTCATTTGGAGGAGGTCTTTCGGCGCCTGCGAAAGGCACAGTTGAAACTAAAACTATCAAAATGTCAATTTCTTAAGGAAGAAATGCAATACTGAGAAGTGCAATATTGACATCCTGAGGCATCCTAAGTTTTGAATAGTTGGCGATGGGAAAGCCCAATAGCAATTGAGCCTGTAACAGTGTGTGTAGCCATATAGGATAGGCTACTGCATACGAAACAGGGGTCGACATTAGGAAAAAAAATGAAAAAATGAAAGAAAAAATACTTAGGACACGTGGTATCAGCCTCTGGCATCAAGCCAAACCTGGAGAAAGTAGAAGCCATCTACCGTATGTCAGCGCCAACTACTGTGAGAGGAGTTCGATCATTTATCGGCATGTGTTCTTACTATCGACGATTCATTCCCAAATTTAGCCAAATCGCCACACCATTGATTGACTTAACGAAGAAACGCGCTATATTCAATTGGACAGACGAACATGAAAACGTCTTTTTTACCCTAAAACAAAAACGGGTTGCTGCGCCAGTAATGGCTTCTCCAGTTGTCACGAAAGACTATAAACTGTATACAGACGCCTCTCAGAGAGCAATAGGAGCAGCCTTTGTACAGGAACATAATGGTCAAGAGAAAGTAATTCAATATTTGTCAAAACAACTTAGTGAAACACCACAAAAATGGCCCATAGTACAGCTGGAAACCTTTTCTTGCGCGTGGAGTGTCCAGAAATTACGCCAATATTTATTAGGATCTAAATTCACCATTCTGACCGATCATCGATCACTTATATTTTTTAATCTGTCTGAAATTAAAAATCCCATGTTGCAGCGATGGGCTATCATGCTCTCCGAGCACAACTGCGAAATTGTTCACGAAAGAGGATCGAAAAATATAGTAGCCGACCATCTCAGCAGAATGAGTGAAATCGATAAGAATATAAATGTAATCGATTCCGACCACGTTCCCATGGGAGACTTTGAAGGTACCGAGTTCCGTAAACATGAAGAAGAATTGAGTCGGAAGGAGAAATTCAAGGAGGTATTAGTGAAATAGGAAACCATCGAGAAGCTACAGAAAACAGACGAGGATATAGAAAACAAATTCGGAACATAATGAACGACAAGAATCACACACACTATAAAGATGTCGTATTACATTATATGGAACTAGACAAACTCATTTACAAAATTAACGACGGACCTCGCTGTGGACCGTTCCCTGGGCTACAATTATGTGTGCCAAAATGCTTGAGGCGTGAGTTACTTAAAGAAATGCATGAAGGTTTATTCGCTGGCCATATGGGACTGACAAAAATGTATGAGAAACTTAAGTTTAGGAATTACTGGAATGGTATTTGGCGAGATACGGTAGCATACATAAAAGCCTGTGTACTGTGTACAGGACGACGAGCGAAGGCAGCTCCGGCCCCAATGCAAGACATGCCTGTGCCACATTACCCGTTCGAGATGATAAGCATTGACACATGTGGTCCATTTCCAGAAACAGAAAACGGTATCAGATATGTCATTACCATTATTGATCACTTCTCTTCCTGGCCGGAGAGTTTATGCACAGCCAGAAAGGATGCCAAGACGGTCGCTAAAATTCTTATGGAGGAAATTATCCCGCGTCACTCTTGTCCACGAATAATTATTTCTGACCAAGGCACGGCATTCCTAAATACAGTAATTGAGAAACTAGAAACATGCCTGAACATTCGACATCTCACTACCAGTGCGTATAGACCCTGTTTTAATGGTAAATGCGAACGTTACCACAGAGTACAAAACGATATATTAGCAAAAGCAATGAATGAAAATCAAGACGACTGGGATGCGAAAATACCCGCAACCCTGGCTGCCTACCGAATGGCAAATATTGAGAGTTCGGGCACCATATCACCCTTCTTTACGCTATACGGCCGAGACCCAGTCCTCCCTTTAGATAATCTCCTTCAACCTAAAGTTAAATATTACGGAGACGATTATGTGCCGAAAATGTTAGCCAACTTATACGAAGCCTTCAGTCATGTGAAAAATCATATAGTGCAGTCACGAAAAAAAAAATCAAATTTACGCAGACCCGAAAGCAAAACCACGCAGCTTTAAGATAGGAAATCCGGTGTATTATTATGATACCACAGTATCACCTGGAAATTCGCCCAAATTTGCGTTACCCTGGAAACAATATTTTGGAATCACTAAACGCACCAGCCCAGTCAACTATGGCGGTCACTCAACTGCTGTCGCCTGTGACACCAGTGTTACTCTGTTACAGAATGTCAACGGTGGTCAAAATGTTCCCTATCCTGTTAATCCTCATGTGTAAAACCTCCCACGGAGCTTTGTTCTTGCCACGCGGAATGTTGTACGCAACACACGAAATATGGAGAGTGCATGTGCCTGTCGCCCACACCGATGAATCTGACCTGCTATTTGAAGTGAACCATACTTTGCATGTGCTTGAGAAACGTGTAAACCTATACTTAACCGATCATCCGCAGTTCCCGTACATTAACGAGCTAAAATATAAACTTGACGAACGCCTGTCTATATGCCGTCTACACATAGCGGACATCTTGGAACAGTTCAAGCATCCAGCCCACACAGACAAAAAAAGGTCCGTACTTCCTTTCGTCGGAGAAGCACTGTCATTTACGTTCGGAACAACCACCGACGCTGAGTTAGAAGCGGTCCTCAACAAACTGAACACGTTAGAAGTAAACTATGACCAAGATATACACGTATTAGGCGAAAGCGTAACAGTAATGAACCGCACAACGAAAGAAATCCAAATCAACCGAAATGCAATTAAACACATCAGTCAACTAGTAAACAATGCCCCTCATAAAGTTGCAAACCTTGAACAGAACGAGATATAACGCCTAGGCTTGTACATTAAACTACAGAACCAAGTCACAAAACTAATTGACGCAGCTGGCTCCATTCTCCAGCAAGCCAGTGTCCAACAATCCGAATCACAACTCCAACTAAGTTTGATTGCTCACGGAATTCTGTCCCGTTCATTCATTGAGTCAACTAAATTAAGTGACCTTCTGTCACACGTGAAAAATGCCCCGCCTAGCGAAAAAGCACTCCCTTACCGCCCGAACGAAATATAAAAATACTACTCGATGATACATACCACCTTAGTAATGATAAAATCAAAACCGTGTGTCATATTGCCAATTACAGTAGTAACAATTCCAAACCAATTTGAAGTATTCGAAATATTCAATACAAACTTACCCCACAACCACTTGCCATTGGAAACACGATATGAACCAGAGAAAACTAAATTCTTCGCAATCAGCAAAGACAAAACCAGGTACATAGAAATTGAAGAAAACATCAACATCTGCTTAACACCTCAGTTATCATTCTTCCATTTTCATAGCGCCGAACGATTCACTTGTACCACGTCGTCATGCGTAAAGGCGCTATACTTTCATGACTCGCCCGAAATCACCACTCAATGCAAAACTCTAGTTTCAAAGAATAGTACCCTAAGGCAATAGAAATAAACCAAAACCTTTGGTTTATCATCACCGGAAACCCGTGGTAGTCCAATTAATAAGTGCAAATGGTACAACAGAGTTTACCAACACAAATACTACCCAACTGGTACCTTTGAGAGATGGCTGTTCTCTACTGTCTCCGTACTTCAGAGTTCACACTGGAAAAACACAAAACTCCCGTTTTGACGTCGACCACGCCCAGTCACTACACAAAGAAATATTCCGTCTGACCGAGCTGTCTATACACTCCCTCAACATTAAGTTAACTCGGTTAGAAACCGGCTCAGAATCCGCCGTCCTAGCTAACCTACCTGACGTCAACATTCCGATCTCTCAACTTCAGATACAACTACAGACTGCACATAATCATGAGTGCCAGTCTAAACTGACTCACTCGACACTGGTAGTCCCGGTGGTCTTGCTGATTGCTGCGACGTGGTGCCTCGTGTACTGGATTATGAAACATCAACAAAGCTCCGTTTCCGCAGCCGAAACATCACCCCTTCCATCCCGCCTCCCTGATGCACCCGATGAAGCTGTCGTCATTGTTCGACCCTGAACCGAATTGACCACTGAAGCCGATCTGACGAACAAATCAGACTGCTCTAGCCGGTCGCCCTTACAGCACCATGCAGCACGAGATTGCTCAGGTCTTCACCCGTCGTCGTGGCCTGCGAGACGAGGAGTACCTGTGCTCCTGGGAGGGCTTCAACAGGAGCCAAGATTCGTGGATAGAACTGTCGCTCCTACCCACGGACCTCTATCGGCGCATGAGAAACCTAAGGACGCCCCTGCCGTTCGACCGCTACGGACCTCAAGGAAGGCTGGGACCCCGGTCCACCCGACCAGACAGCTACCGAGATGTGGCTGATTGGTGTACCTGCTGCGAGGCGGGGATGTGGGATTGTGTCACCCACTCTCCTCGCCAGCAGCCACCGGACGGTTCCACCAACGCAGCGGAAGCTGACGGCGCCAACGCCGCCCCGGAAGCAATGGCCGCCGCTACGGCCGCTGACATCCCCAAGTACGGTCGACCCTCCCGCACAGCAACCGGCGTCTGCTGATTTGTCGGTGCCGGAAGCTCCGGCCGCTATAATCACGGGCGCCCGCCTGAGGCGTCAGCAAATACTAGCGCGCTACGCTAGAGTACAGGCCTGGCGTCAAGCCAGCCCCGCCGCGCCTACCGAGATGCCGCCACTGGTATTTCCAGGCGACGCACCAGATCACGACGCACCAGAAACGCATTTCCGAGTGATGGAGTGAACCTGTCGACGGAAATGATCAACCGTCGTCCGCGAACGAACTGGAGTGCCACAATGTAGTGCGTGCCACGTTCGTAACTAACCATGTATAAATTGTACCGTGTTTATTTAGGGGAGCTTATATAACGTGTTCCGTTACGGAATTTTGGCGGTGAGTTTAATTAAGGAATTGTATGCAATACGTATACTAGGGATTTGGGTATAAGTAGTTAATAAAAAAGGGCCAGGGACAACTGGAACCCTACGAATATTCATCTCGAATCAAGAGTATGGCAAGCCCGTGCTGAAGCCAAATAAATAGTATACAACTTCGTGGCCGTGATTCATCTAGCGGTTCGTATAATTTAATTGGTAAATTAATGTTCCCGATGTCAAACCTCGGCGCTGTAGTTGTAGCAGGGTTCGGAATCTTAGGAATGCCCATCGTGCATCCGGCCGATAAGCGTACCGCACACGCCGGAACTGGCCTACCTGTGAACTCGTCGGAGAATGTGGCCATATTAAAACGTGGCATTCCTCACATACCCAGACAACCGCCTCCGGCCGGAAGGGCTCCATAACCTGGCACGTTGCTATGCCACCAGCCGCCACGCCCCCACAGCTCTCGTCTGCACGGAAGCCAGTGCCGTCGCCCGCCCGGTGCAAGCACGTGGCACCTTTTGACCCCGTCACACCCCCCGAGCAATGGCCGCTGTCTCGACTGACCAATCATGGTCCGGCATACATATAGCCTACTGCGCCGCGCGAGTTCACCAATATAAACGCTGCTTGTTAGAAATGCTGTATAATCCACGCTGTGTCGTATATATACCGGTGTTTGAGTGAAAATAGAAGAGGAGAGAGGGTCCCAGGAGACGCACAGAGATGGACCCTGGTCTTTGCACTGTACTGGGGTAACGCCCGGTCGCATCGGTCGACTGCGCTGACAGCTTGAGTCAGGAAGATTAGTGGCCGACTCGCACAGCTGTTTGGATCTCGGAGTTTCTGAGCCGAAGTGGCTAAAGTGCGAGCAGTCCTTTACCGAAACCTGGGGTGTATCATAAACGAGCAGGTCTATTCCTAGACTACCCACGGCCAGGGTATTAACTACCTGACACTGGCGTCGACTGAGCACACGATTCCGATTTCACGCTCACGGTTTCATGAGGGATCTCTTATCTTATCGTTCCGCTCGAGTCATCCCAGTCGGTTTACGCGGAGTAACTAGACACCCCACAAACAGTGGGGATAAACGACAAGGCAGCGAAACTGAGATAGAAGTTCACAGATAACGCTACCCCCTTTCGTACCAATTGGGGTCTGTGTGGATGTCGACTGCCGAACGTCCACTGTCCTCTGAAGCCCGTGCGTACTCACCGGTGTGCATCAGGTAATGTTGCACATCTGGCATTTAATCGTATCCCAGCCTGGTCTAAACGTGAGTTTAGTGTTGGAAATAAGATTAAAAAGCTTAGCAAAATTTGCCAAACACATCTGTACCACACTGCGATGTTGCGCTCTTTAGAAAAGCCGGAAAACAAAGCTTACTGAACAACAGGCCTATTTAAGCGGATTTTTCACATAAGTCAGGCAATATTTGTCACAGAGACTGGTATTAGGCGCTTAGTAAGCATGGCTTTTATTTTGTACCAGAAATATAAATCATGAAGCTTTCGTTCTATATAAATAATTATATCAATATCATTGTACTAGGGGTCACCACACGTTACGTTATCCGAGGTAACGGGGTCATATTTTCAAAATTTGCACCAACAAATACTCTCTTTAAGGATTGAAAGATGAGGTCATTGCGATTCCAACGATATATAGTTTTCATAATTTATATCTACATACACTAAGATATTGGCTCTGAAAGTTTTACCTCCAGTGCGAACTCAGAAAAACGCCGCAGGTAGTAACTCGTGAACCGCTGCTCCAATTGAGCTAAAAAGCTTAGAAATCGTTTCAGGGCCTCAGATAACCTTCTGTGCCAATATTCATCAAAATCTGTGACAGGAGGATGTCAGGCCATGTTCAAGATATGGTGGACGGCACCAGATACCAAAAAAAAAGTATCACCGGACCCCACAATTTGCGCTGGGCCGCCAAAATCGCACTGGGGCCAGCTAAGTACAACGAATTCTGCGAACTGGAGCAAAGCCTCCAAAATATCGCGCTCGGGAGACAACATTCTCATCGATGGAAACAACAATTCGGAACGCGGCGTAAAAAAAATTATGCTCGGGTTCCCATAATTTGGTGTCGATGGCCCCAAATATGAACGAGGCCAAGAAACTCGCAATGGGACAAAACAAAATTGAAGCCGGGGCCTAAAAAAATAAATGTTCGAGCTAGGAAAATCCCTCCGGAGTCGCAACCCTACCACCGGTACGGACCCAGTCGCAACCCTACGGAAAATCGCCTTCAAAATATCGCATATGGCCCAAAAAGGAGTACCGGAACTCGAAAAGTCGCGGCGGGACATAGACACGTGACGTCGGGTGCCAGAAAAAAAAATCCTGCCGAACACGGAGGAAGAAATTTAGAAGAAGTCACCAAAACTTCAGTCGAGTGCAGAAAACTGGTGTCAGGTCCTCCCGAAAATACGCGTTTGGCCCCAAAAAGTCGCGCCGGGACCCCGGGAAATTATACCGAAATCATACCCCAAAATCGTGCTTGGGTACCACAAATCTGCGATCAGAAGCCCTAGATAAACAGAGCGGGGATATTAAGAATAAAACTGGAGTGCACCGGGTCCTCCAAAGCGTAGGAAGTCTCACAAAAAGCGGCACGTACATGCGTTGCAGTTCGAAATAAACGCGCTAGGAATTATACCACGAGACCGCACGGGACCCGAAAAAAGGACCCTCAAAAAGCGACATGGTCTTAAAGGAGGAACAAAATGATCGGCAAGGTCGAAAACCAGCCGATAACTAAAAAAAATCGTCGGTGCACAAGAAAAGCAACAAAACTCAGAAAAAAACAACCGGGGTCTCAAAAATGTGCCGGCCCGAAACAAAAATTGCCTGGAGCCCTAAAGCACAAGCACATCACAATTAGTATTGTTTTTATAAAGACGAAATGTGGACCTTTCATATGACATAAACTAAGGCCACCTATAGACAATATATACTCTTTAACTTACATTTTATCAACTTATCCCCGTCGTCGGTAGCAATTCGCGTCGTCGGTCAACGAATAAAAATGCAACGGGTCCAACAAACACCTAGCCTAGCCTGGCTTAACCTAGCATAGGTTCGGCACCCAATATGGTCGCATATTTAATCAAGAAACCATAATTAATAGATGAGGTGTGTCAAAGCTCAGCGAGTCTTCGGATTTCTTAATCACCAGAAAATGTGGGAGGATAGAAATAATCATCGAATTGAATTTACAGGATTTCCCCATACCAAGCATTCTAAACGTCGAATATGGCAACAGATTATCATGTAACAGCAATTAGCAAAACGCGGAAAACCTGGCATAAATCGGTTAATCGCACGAAGTATGGCGAATGCACCAAACGCGCAGTACACGTGTACGAACGTCATTACGACCGGGCGTTGTTAACTGAAATACCTGAAATTCGCAAACTTTACATTCCTTAGTTATTTGTACAGGTGTAACTTGAGCAGTGTGAGGTTAATTATCAAGGGATACCAAAGGATATACCTTCAAACAGGATGGGGGGAGTTTTGGTTGAAATCCCGTGACTCAGAAATGATGGCGGTTGCTGTTGTTGGCAATGGCAATGATGTTGGTCAGTAATTTCATTTAAAAAATGAAAATGGCCATTTTTAAAATAGTGGTCGAAATAAGGCCCGAAACACGAGCCCTGGAGGGGGGGGGGGCGAAATCCGCCCACCCCTCCGGTTTTTCGTAGATAACTCCAGATTTTACCGGCGGATATGCGCCATTGCTTGCGTACCTGCTAATAAATGACCGGCTCGTTGTTCGAAGAAAGAAAAATTAAAATCGACCGAAAACTGTTCTAGTTAGGGGTCGCTAAAGTAAACATATTTCCTCAGCGCCAGATCACAAATATCGTCGCTAATGCGTTTCCCGTATATTAGCATAAAGGAAGTGTTCTTGGCAAAACTAGCGACTTGTTTGATTTACATTGTCATGCTACATTGTTCCAGAGTAATGTCAAGTCACCGAGGTCAAGTCAGGTCAAGTTCATAACAGGTTAACACACGCCCTAGAGGGGGTATGGCGAAATCCGCCAATCCTTCCGATTTTTTGTACATAACTCCATATTGTACCGGCCGATATACGCCAAATTGTTCGCGTACCTGCTTAGAAATGACCGGTGCATTGTTTAAAGTAAGAAAAGTGGAAATCTGCCCAGAAGTTTTCAAGTTAGGGGCCGTTAAAGGAAAAACAATTCGCAGCGCCAGACCACAAAAATCGGCGCTGATGCCCTTCCGTATATTGGCAATAGGGAAGTGTTCTTGACAACACTAGCGACTTATTTGATGCATATTGTTCTGCTATATAATTTAAAAGTCATGTTAGGTCGCCGAGTTCAAGTCAGGTCAAGTTCATGGTAGGCTAATGGAACCAAACTTGATCAACTGGAATGTGTCATAAATGCAAATGACTGTCATGCGATTGATGTCACTTTACATGTTACTCACTATACATCCCGAAATCTACTACATCTACATTTCCATACTTTATTCATATATTTCACTCCATTATTTGCGAAGCCGATTGTGCCGAGCCGCCCAACGGAGCAGTCGGGATGGGAGCCCGGCTCCGGTAACTGGAGCAGGTAATGACCTAATAAAGTGCTCCTATATAGGTGACCTGAGGTCAAATGGCGGATCTGACATCTGTATTGCATCATTAGTAATGTCCAAAATATCATTAATGCCAATTTTGGAGCATGTAATCACAACCACAGCGATCCATAACAATGACAAGCCAAGCCACGCAAAACCAGAAATCTTTGCTATTTTGACCTCATTTGACCTTGAAGATATTGACCTAAGGTCATGAACTTTGCATACAATAGAGGTCACTATCGTGCCCATCCACCCTGTGAATTTCGTTGCTCTAGCCTTCATAGGAGCTGAGATCTTAGGGGGGGCGGAATCCGCCCCCCTCCAGTGCGCGTTATTTTCAGAGGCCCTCCAGGGCGCGTGTTAATGGGGTAAGTGAGCTCCTCTAAATCAGTTTACCGACACCCCCACCCTAGCGGATCGGTAAACCACCGGCCAGGGCTCAAATTAGTATTGTTGTTATAAAGATGAAATGTGGACCTTTCGTATGACATAAACTAAGGCCACCTATGGATGATATTTACTCTTTAACTTACATTTTTTCAACTTATCCACGTCGTCGGTAGCAATTCGCTTCGTCGGTAGCGGGGTCTGTTATTAAACTGGCGCGTAACGGGGTATGTAGCTGCAGTATGTTTTGCTACTTCATGGAAAGTCTAGAGGATGGAACGAAACCTAAATATTGGGGATTCTACTAAAAGGTTTGGCCATAGCTAAACCTACGCCAAAAGGCTTCGCGTAGGTGTAGCTGTCTCCTCGCTGCCCTTCCAAAGTGCTGAGTTATCTTCGGCAAAGTTGAATCAACTAGACTCGATCTCCCTTATACGTACCCTATTTTTCATTTAGGATGGGCTCGCATCTCATTGAGCAGTTGGCAAAACTTTCTATCGTACTTTCCTTTTAACCCTCCCCGTCTTTCCGGACATAGCCTCAATCACACTCCCCCATTTCCCGGTCAATTTCAGCTTCGAGGAAGACACTGACCAGCACCTAGAAATGTATTTGCATTATGACCCGTTCGGCTATTCTGACTTGAATGCCTGTCGTTGCAGATGACCGGCCGCAGGGAGCCCCAGTTTACGTTTGGCATTAAACACTCCAAATATCTCGGCAAGTTCCGGTCACATTCCACTGAAGATCTCGACCTGTAACACGCCAGCTTACGTCACCACATGAAGAGAACCTAGTCAAATTCAACATGGTACTGGCAAACTACTGTCAGCATTTTCTGACTGTCTATATGTTGTAATAATCTTGTCGACACTGTTTAATACAACGAAGAATGGATCTTAAGTGCTCCTGGGTTTTAGACATTGCGTGAGACGAAATATACGACCCTCAATATACCAGGAGGTGCTGAGTTTACATCAAAAGTAGCGTGAGGGATTATGCTATATTACTCAACGTTTCGGCCAGTTGACGATGGCCCCTGGCCGAAACGTTGAGTAATATAGCATAATCCCTAACGCTACTTTTGTTGTAAACTCAGCACCTCCTGGTATATTGAGGGTCGTACATTTCGTCTCACGCATTGTCGACACTGTGTGCATTGCATGTTTCGTCTGCGTCTGCTTCTTCTATATAAAATTACAATATCGGTTGCAATGCATGCCAAATGTTTTGGAGATAATTTCGGGCACTGGCCAGTTGTCAAGTCCATGTTACCAATCCACGGACCGAAAAATAATCGGTCTCGATGAGACCAGACCAAGACGCCACAACTCACCACAGTGGCGACACAAGTCAGACCAAGGAGCTTCCATTTCTTGTTTGGAATGAAGTTGTCACCATTCTAAGGAAACTGGTGTTCTTGTGATGGGACAAGCGACCATGCAATAGGAGAAGATACACGCGCAAGATCGTGTGTATCACAACTGTAAGCGACGGGACACACTACGCATGTAGGGATGACACGATACAGACCCGTGACGGTGACCGGATATACCACGGCTGTTGTGTGACCCCATATATCACAGCTGTAGGGATGGCAGGATACACACCACTGTCACGGCGACCACGGCTCTTGTGGAACCACATATATCAAAGCTGTGATATATGGGTCTGATATCCCCAGTCAGTCTGATCGTTTCAGTCATGTGGACCTCTCCAGTGAAAACTCATTCGGGGCCTCCCCCCCCCCCCCACATTGGTTGTTCCGCCTCCTTTGTCCGTTTCTAAACACGCCGCTGGACCTCGACGGTAGCAATGTAAAAGTGTTTTTGGGGAGGAAGGGAAAGATTTCCGTTCGATTACCGTGCCCTTCTTAATCCTGGTGGGGATGAGGAACAATGTTATGCACTACAGCTTTTGAAGCCTTTTCCAGCTCTGTAACATAAATATTTTCCCTGCATCTCTGATACTGTGGTAACCTCACTACCGCGCGTGGCACTACCGTATGTGGCAGAGGTGGAAACTAAGCATTTCGAGGTAAATTAGTGTTGAATCAAATACGTGCAGTGTTGAATTTTCCTTTAATCACGTCCGAGAAGAGCCAGATGAGGGATGGATACATGGCGCATGATGGAAGTGATTGCTATGATAAACCAAGAAATAAGCATTTCCCGAGAAAACGAGTGGTCGTATCTTTCGAATCACGTTCATAAAGATGGTATTCGAGAAGAAAAAAAATGAAAAATTCCCAAGACACCTTTTAAGACAAAAATACCAACATGTCCTTTGTTGTTATTTTGCATACAACCTGAAAAGTAAGCATTTGCACCGAAAATGAGTGATTCCGTCATCTTAGTCACCTTCATAAACATTGCATTAAAATGATAAATGCCAAAGATTCATAAAACGAATTAAAGCATACATTTTCCGGTAGGCCTAGGTTCATATTTGGTACATCCAGCTATGCTTCCAATTTCAGTTCCTGAAGCTTTAAGCGTTATCAACGATAACAGGTTGAAGGTTGTTGTATCCCATGAACTGAAGAAATTCTGCACCAAACATAAGATCATGGTCAATACCATATAAACCCAAACAATACTCCTCAGCCTCCTCCTCAGCCTAATAGGCCAAAAATCAGAAACACCGTATGCCAAACCACAACACTCATGTCTTCACTGCGCCACAGGTGAATCTTGGCCAGGTTTTAAAACGTATTTGGAATGTTTACGTGACGTTGCCATGTATACCAAAATCCTGGTAGATCATACATAAATCTGGCATATATATAGATGTATATATATATATATAAAATCTGGCACATTTCCGCTCACGTCCCTTGGCTGGAACTAGAAAACCTACTAGATTCCGTTGTACCCTTAGCTGGTCTTAGTACCTAGCTAGAGACAGTAGCAGGCGGCGCCAGACTCTGTCGTCACGCTCGATTCTGCCAACGTCATATTAACAGGATGACGTTTTCTATCCAATGCGCTATGAAGCATCTTCGTTGTTTGTTTACATTGGCATAAGTCGTCCATCGCACAACTAATTGTGTCAGGTAGTAGTACCACGGTTAGCACCTCGGCAGCATTAATGCCAGGTATTTGGCACTACGTAATTACAAGGGGGCTCCTTTTCATGAGGACGCGGTAGTGAGGTTACCACAATAATAGGGATGCAGGGAAAATATTTATACATTGCCCGAGACGAAATGTACGACCCTCAATATACCAGGAGGTGCTGAGTTTACATCAAAAGTAGCGTTAGGGATTATGCTATATTACTCAACGTTTCGGCCAGGGGCCATCGTCAGGAGTGATATAAAAAATGGCAGGGTTAACAATTGAAGAAAAAACGCGTGAAAAAAGCGTGCAAAAAATATACGTGAATCACAGAAAAGCATCCTCATTGCTGCAGACACTTCAAGAAACTCCAAACCAGAAATCAACTAGGTCAAGATAGAATCCTCTGAGGAAGCCCGGGCCGATGGTCCATATACATATTGACATGTCAATATGTATGTATGTATACATGCACGCACATACATAGACATATATCGAATGTAACGCGTAATACATCAAATATATTTTATGTTTATGTAATTTGATGTGATATACCAAGACGTCGTTTGCGTGTTTAGTTGCGGCCGTAGATTACGTATGTGTAGAGATTCGAGGACCTGATCAGCGTTGTCCCTAGCTGTTGCTAGAATTTCTACTTTGAAGTTTGTGTTAGTGTCGCTGTGTTCCATGTTAGAATGTTTGTCGATCATGTGTTCGCCTAAAGGTGTGTATTCTCTCCGAAGCCTGGCATCTCCCAAGCGCTCATTGTACCTATCCCTGGTGCTACGCTTGGTTTCTCCGACATAAAATATTCCAAGACAGAGGTTGCACGTTATTTTATAAACTACGTTTTTCCGCGTGCCCATTATGAGCCCGTTACTACAGGTGTGGCATGTTCGTCTACCAGCAGGGCACGGCGACAATTCCAGGGCTGAGCGAACCAGGTAAGATTTCAGTGTAGGTCCGCTAGTCCAGGCTATGGTAGCGATTAAAAAAAAAAACATTTTAACGGCCCATAACGTAAAAACTTTTCGGCCGAATTTAATTTGTCTTGATTTAAACAATGCGCCGGTCATTTCTAAGCAGGTACGGAAAAAATGGCGCATATCAGTCAGTACTATATGGAGTTGTGTACGAAAAATCGGAGGGGTGGGCGGATTTCGCCATCCACCCCTTCAGGGCGTGTGTTAACCTGTCATAAACTTGACCTGACTTGATCTCGGTGACCTGACATGACTTTGGAACAATGTAGCATAACAATATACATCAAACAAGTCGCTAGTGTTGCCAAGAACACTTCATTTTTGCCGATTTGGGGGAAGCACATCAGCGCCGATATTTGTGGTCTGGCGCTGAATTTTTTTTTGAGTTTACCGACCCCTAACTCGAAAAATGTTCGGTCGATTTTCGTTTTTCTTACTATAAACAGCGTGCGGTTCATTTCTAAGCAGGTATGCAAACCATGACGTATATCGGCCGGTAAAATCTGGAGTTATCTACGAAAAACAGGAGGGATGTGCGGATTTCGCCCCCCACCTCCAGGGCGCATGTTAAGAAGTGGATTTGTGGCCATGCATGCCTACAAGGATGAACAAAGCACTAAGCCTCAACTTTTTCTGACAAGTAAGGTGCATTTTTTCTGATAGCAAATAATTACAGCATTTGGTGCAAATACCTTGTTGTAATGCTGGTGCCTTAATCAAATGTATGGTTTTCCCTTATTCCAATATTGTGTGGAAAGATTTGGTACAAATACCTGGTAGTAATGTTGGAGCATTAATCATATGTGTGGTTTGCCATCATTCAAAAATGGTGTGGAAAAGGGGCCGCAACATGTTTGTGTACGTTTATACCAATATTATAAGTTTCAGTACACTGAGTAATCAATTTCAGGTCAATTTCAATTGAGGTTTCATCACTTCAGAGAGGGAGTCAGTCACCCTATGGCCTCACTCTAGGATACATTCATGGTCAGTGCTATCGACAGGCCTTCCAAATTGGTGCCGGGGCAAATTCATGCTTTTTATCCAGATGTCTCCAAATGTTTGCTTGAAAACCAAGGGATCAACAACTTAAAGCTGCATTGTTTTGAGGTTGTAGGAGGAAATGCTCCTACTGTTCGCACCACCTTACCTTTCTGAACAATAAAAACACCTATATTTTATGGGCTGGATTTTACATTTGAGGTCTAAGTAAGCCCCTTTCAGTGATTCATACTCAAATTTCACACATACAAGATAGAGTAGCGTGGACAGTGGCGTACCTAGTATTTGCATGCGGGAGAAAACGGATTTAAAGGTGGCTCAAGCAACACTCATGCAAGTAGTCGCCGGATTTCGACCACTGTATTTCATAAGTACCCATATTACCTTATATTTCGTATATTTCATAAGTGTAGCATATTATCTTATGCTGAGATGAGTAGGAACAGCTTAATTTGGCGCTACAAGATGCCAAACGCATCACTATCGTTCGTAAGTTAATGGATTTCAACCCTCTCCCTCCTGTTCAAATACTTCCGAAATTACCGGCAATGTTTCACATATAAAATTCACGGCATATATATATATATATATATATCATTTTTAGGATTATTATACCATATATTATTTTGGAGCAAAATTCATAGTAGGAAGGCCCACATGTTCCATGGTTCCCCATGTTAACTAAAAGTCTGAATCATTAGGAGATGGAGCCAACATTGAGGGGGCACTTGCTCCTCAAAAATATACAAAAGAACATCCATTTTCTAGACGCATATGACTGAAAAAAATTGAAAACAATACTGAAAACCAGCTGCAGGTTCCGTATCTGCACATGGGTGATAAGGGCGTGATATTCCAATCAGTATTAGTACCTAAGTAGCCTAAATATAATGTTTACGCATTTTCCTGGTCGGAGGGCTTTAACCTTCCCATGGGGAGCACATCCCCCCAATGCCTGCACCCTTCTTTACGCCCTTGTGCCGAGTGGGGATTAATTATGTTGCAACAGTTACCTCTTACTTGCTCCTACCCCTCCTTCCCGGCTGTGATCTTCAGTTGGCCTGTCTCATCATACTGCTACTACCCATAGTACCGCGCGATTCCTGCTGCGCTTGAAATGAATGTAGTCAGCGTGGTTTCAAGCAAACATTTATAGTGTTATGAGAACATGAGTCTGATATTCGAGGACAAAATTCTTCAAGCTTTCAAATGAACCCGATGTTTTCCAATTTTGATGGTATTTGAGATCGGAAATGCTGTGTGGAAATAACGTAAGTTTGGCTGAAGCGCCTACGGAAATGAGAAATTGTCCCACCCATGTGACGTCACCGGTTGCAAACAATATGGGAGGGCCCTGGGCCCTGAGTTATCTTGCTGATCCCCGTCAATTTCTCGGTCCCAAGGCGATATATACGCGGTAGAGTCATCCCTACTGCGCAGCTTTCTGCGCTGGTCCTTTTATGACGTCATCAGGGGTACCATTTAATACGGGCAAAGCCGCTAAATCGCTGTTGAATATACGCAGCGTATGCATAGTACGGGGGGTAAAATGAGGATTTAAGAGGTGCAGGTGCCAAACTTAGAGCGTTATAGTCCCGGAAGGGATCTCCAATACCTTTTATACAGATATTATACCCGCAAGAACATACAAAGCGAGGTAGGACAGGTCAAATATGGCAGAGAATTAGCATCTTACCGCGGGGAAATGCAGTATGGACGTATCTGAAGCGTGGTCGTCGACATGATGGAATAAGGTGGGGAAGGGGTCGAGTCCCTTAATGTACATCAAATTTAGCATTGAGCTCATGGTGCTGCATGCCAAAATTAATTGACCGAAAGGCCTTTTAACCCCCTCCATATGCGGCAGTGCCCCTGATATAGGAGGCAAGGAAGGGGAGAATCGTTTCTTCTTAAGATCGACAGGACCATAGGGAGCACGTGAGAGGCAGACATTCCTTTTATGGGGGCATCTGTGAACCTCCGTACCAGCTCAGCAACATGGGTGGAACTTCCAGAAAACGATTTGGGAGACGCAATGCCTGGAGCTAACAGGAAGACCTATGGATTGGGGGAGGTGGGCTCACGCTAGTCGTAAGCGGGGGTTGACCCATCCAAAAAGTATGTAAAATTTCACTCTAGTTCGTAGGTTACAATCGGCGGATGGACTGGAAAGCGGTCAGACATGGGGTGCTAAAAGTGGCCAGGCATGTATTGGCGGCATTCCCTAACAATGCGTTCAGAACTAGATATGGATGATTCAAAACACTCCTAAGCGTCCGCATAGTCGACCTAGTCGGCTTATGTGCTGTTTCCGATTCGGAGCATGAATGAAGGATTGCTTCAGACGTCGGACAACCAAGCGATGTATTGACGCCTCATTTTGTAGGCGACGAAGCCGGCAACAACGGCAAGGCCGTCCTGCTCCAGTCCCAGTTTGCTGATGATGGTCGTGTTAAAATTCATGTGAATAGAAGTGGCATCAAACTAATTGAACTGGTTCTTTATTTAGCTATACAAAGATAAGATATGAAGATAAGGTAAGCAGCATATGAAGGCTCCATATTTGATGGCGGTGGCCAAGTTCTATCGGTGACTCAGCAGGTCTTTGGTGTCATTCTGAACACAAGATTGGGGACATCAGAACAGAAGAAAGAATCCAGGAAGATGGCACTGAGAATGCTTGGGGCAATAACCCAGCCAGCATCCCCAAGTGGGCCCCAAATGGGTCCCAAATGAGCACCCATGTGGGCCCCACATGGGCAACCCACATGGCCCCATATGGATTTGTCGTGGGATTAATCTGGGTCCCAGATGGGCAAGCCCATATGGGCTAGATGTGGGCAAGCCCATATATGGGCCAGATGTGGGGTTCATGTGGGCATGCCCATATATGGACCAGTCATGGATTCGATATAGGCAAATCAATATTATGTTTCTTCAGTACAGTCAGAAGGTCTGAAAGCGCTGCATGTGAACGGTTATGTTCAGGTGACCAATTGGCGATATCCTCTTTCGGGCTTGCTTTGAATATTCCTGATGCACCTGCACCACTATCTTCACCAGAAAGGCGATTATTTCCAGGTTCCATTGACTGATCAGGCACTTCGCATTGTGGCATACTGCCCAAATTTTCTTCTTCACAACTTCCACTCAGATCATGCACTTCACACAGCACCCAACTCCCAAAACAAATCCTGACTCAAAACTATTCCCTCCATGCAACCGGGTGGAAGGGACTGAGCTGATAGTGTGCGCCGTGTGAGATCTCATTTATTTGTGCAACTGGCTCGTTTACTTACATTGCATGATTGTTTAGCCGCTTATAAAATCGAAGTTAATGGTGCATTAAATATTGCGTTTTGATACCTAAATATTTGTCAAGGGCTGAAGGCATTAAATCATAATTATATTATTATGTGATTAAAAAAATTGATGAAAAAAGTGCTGGCTGTCATGTCCAAGACTCGGTATGTGGGCCAATTTAATTGTTGAATAATATACCATATTATCTTCTTGATTTGAAGCAAAATATCTGAATTTTAATACCTTTTGTATGACATTCACCATAGAAAGTAACCCAACCGTCCCCAATGCTAACAAGTTTTGCCACATTAAGCTCATCGGAGAACATCGCTTTGCGCAGCTACCCCACATGTGGCCCACATGCAACCGATCGCATTTTTGAACTCATTTTCATAATTAGCATTCATTTTTTTAACATCTGATGAAGTATAACACAAAAATATGGATATTGTTACCTACCTACCAGTAAAAAAATGAGTACAATGTCTAGGCATCCCATCTAGGACCCAGATGGAGCCCAGCTAGCTGCCCACTTACAGCCCATATATGGGCTATCCCAGATAGCCCACATAGATCCCATATGGGCCCCATTTGGGAATGCTGGCTGGGATATAGGAATGTATCATACATAAGTGAGGAAGTCATCAGGAAGCTATACTGTGCATGTCAGGCCACCTTTGAAATGATGTATCCAAGCTTTGGCTCCTAGTTGTGAAAAAGATTGATCGCTTTTAGGGAATACAAAACATGGCTACAAACATGGTTAATGACATAAGCAACTTGGCATATGAGGAAAGATTGAAGAAATTGAACATGTTTTCACTTAGATATAGAAAGTTGAGAGGAACACTTATTGAGGTCATTAAATTTGTTCATGGTCAGGAGGATGGATATATTAAGTAAATATTTGAATCTAACAGAAATGATGCACTTAAAGGTCATCAATTCAAAATTAAAATGAACTACAGCAGGACACGGCTAAGACAGTCTTTCTTCACCAACAGGGTAAAAGAACACTGGAACCACATACCAAAAACCATTGTCAGTAGCAGCACATTGAACATCTTTAAAAACACCATAGGCAATTATTACAAGAATAGAGGGCTTGCTTTTCAGTATTCCAGGGAGGGCTGATGGACGGATTTGGTGGGCAACTGGTTGAGTGTTCAGAGTGCAGCCAAGAAGGGCCCTTGTGGCTCATAGTCACACTGATCTTTTGTATCTTGATGTTTAAGATGCTCCAAAATGCAGCAAGCATTCCAGACAAGCATGATGCAACACTCCATACCGTACAGATCTGACAGGCAGGCTAGTCAATGGAATGACACCAGAAAAGGCAGGTGTTGACACTGAAAATATTTTCAGCTGCATCCGTGGCCAGGATCATAATCATCAGAGGTAAAGTGGTTGGAACAAATGGATGGGCTGGTTGGATGAACTCCATCAGCTCCTTTTCACTGTCAACCAGGTCTTATATGCATTTTCATCTCTTGGAAACATAAGCATGTTGGGTGACAATCTCTTCTTTCCATATCTTTCTTCCAGATGATAAAGACACACCACAACAGAACACTATCCAATAAAACTAAAACTAAAACGCACGTACATCGAGCACAAGGTGTGACAGACATAAAACGAAGCATAAGACAACCTACGGGGAAGCTATGTAAACAGCTGCGCTATTTATGACTGAACTGCGCCATCTAAGAAGTTGAGAAAATGTGTGCCCCTAAAACGTTGCATTCGTGATGGTCGTCGCCTAATTCGCAGCCTAACTGAGAATGCTAAAATAACAGCTCAATACGATTCCAATAGCACAGACGTGATATTATAGGATTTAGAAAGTGAGTTGAAGTGAAAATATTTCAATTTTAAAATGCATGAAACCATTAAAACGGCCCAAAAGTGGTACCACGATGACGTCATTTGTACCATTCGACCCGATACGCAGGAAGGCATGGGGATGACAGGGGCCTGGGTCGTATGGGTGGTTCTGGTGGTTCTGCAGGAATTCTGTCCGGTGTGAACAGATCTTAGGGGTTGGCCCTTGCAGTTGACCGATCAACTCATGGCAGGCATCGCAAAGAAGTCCAGAAGGGGAAAGAAAAGGAAGGTAAAGTCAAATTACCGTCAGCAGACTAAAGTTTCATACAAAACTTGTGTTTTGAAAGTGTGAACGCATTTAGGTACTAATTGATTGTTCGTACCTAGGATTGAACCACATCAAGACTGAATTTTGTAGACCTGATTCCTTGAAATGATTGTTATCCTTTTTTTCAGTGGAAAAGCATCATTCATTGATGTGGGTCCTACGTACCTACCCCAGATTTTTCGGTATTTTACTTTAGGTCTGATGTAGAAACTGAAGAAAATATTCTGCAATGTTGTTTCTGAACATGATGAGGGTAACATAACCATTATTTTGCACAGTAGATGTACCTGGGTTTTTGTTAAGGTGTTCAAAATAGTTTTCTTATGAAGACATAAAGACAGACATAAAATATTAGCACAACTATGAGCTACAAGGGCCCTTCTTGGTTGCACTCTATACACTCAATCAGTTGCCCACGAAATCTGTCAATCAGCCCTCCCTGTAATACTTAAGAACAAGCCCTCTATTCTTATAACTTGTCTATGGTGTTTTTAAAGACGTTCAATGTGCTGCTACTGGCAATGGTTTCTGGCAGCTGGTTCATTTTCTACTACCCTGTTTGTGAAGAAAGTCTGTCTTAACCTTGTTCTGCTGTGGTTAACTTTAATTTTGAATTAATGACTTCTGCATCATTTGTTAAATTCAAACATTTCCCAAATATATCCCCTCTCCAGCAGGGTGGGAATTAAGGCACTTCCTAAGATATTTCATGTCTTAAAACATTTTTTGTGCCCTGGATTCATACTAGATAGAATGGGCTCCACATGTACTTGGACACAAACATACAAAGGGAACAAAAATACCACTAAAAAGCTTAAAAAAATACCACTTCATACCATCAAGCACACCATGTGGTTTGTGTTCAGGTGTAGACAACACCTGAACACAAACCACATCACAATCAGCAGAAATGCCTGACGACAATGTGCAAAACATTGCCCCTGTGCACTGAACAGTGGCCTCTGGTTGCCACAAATTCTGCAGATGCATCTACAGAAACCTGCTTTCAAGCCACCCTATAGTGGGAGAACTGACAGTTTTAAGAGACGACTTCCAGAGTCCCTGAGGCCGCCAATCGAAATTTGCTTTGTTAGCATTTTCTGTTATGAAAATTGTCTGAACCAATCAATGCAAGGTATTTTAAATGATGTCATAACCATTAGCAACTTTGAACACATGTTTAACTGTGCCATGCTGCAGACACAATATTTTAATCTAAAAGGTTATGAAAATGCTGGTGTTGGCTCCCCATCATGCAAAATGTTCAGGAAATGCCTTGAAGAGGACCTGTTCTTACACCAGTTTGTATCGGAACCTACCAGGCATAGTTCATTCTTGGACCTTGTATTCTCGGATTTAAGTGACTTGGTTCAAGACTTGACTGTAGGCGAAACTCTGGGAAAAAGTGACCATAACATAGTTAGATTCAAGGCACATGTAGGGGAAACTATCAAGGATAATTTGGTAAAGGTTCCAAATTTCAACAAAGCAGACTTTAACTGCATGAGAGCGGCTTTAAGTGCCATCAGATGGGAAGAAGAATTCTCCAATTTAAATGCCTGTGAAATGTGGGAAAAGTTCAAATCTTACTTAAAGGAAACTCAGATTAGACATGTCCCCCAAAAGCAAAGACGCAAAAGAAGGGTAGGAAAGCCAGCATGGCTTACACCAGACGTGATAAAAGCAATTAGGGCTAAGAAAACTGCATTTAGAGTTTTTAAAGAAGCCTCAAATGTCATTAATCTAAAGGCGTATCGAAAAGCTAGAGACACTGTGAAGCAAAAAACCAGAGCAGCAAAGCGAGCAAAGGAACTGGATTTAGCTAGAAACTGTAATGGGGACAGTAAAAAGTTCTTTAGTTTCTACAAGCTGAGTAAAGTTTCTAACACAATTGGTCCACTGGAAGTAAATGGGACTACATTGGGTGAGGATAGTGAGATGGTTGAGGAGCTGAGCAAGCAGTTCAAATCAGTGTTTACATTGGAAGATATGACCAATCTGCCGACCGTACACCATAGTTCAGATACATGGGATCTGACAAATGATGTTGATTTCATTGGTAGTGATGTTGTGTACAATCATATGAGGAAAATAAAGCCAAATAAGGCAGCAGGACCTGATGACATTTATGCTAGGGTGTTGCGGGAAACTGAAAAGGAACTGGCATTTCCACTTAGTATAATATTTTGTAGATCAGTTTCACATAATGAAATTCCAACCGATTGGAAAAGGGCAAATGTAGTTCCTATTTTCAAGAAAGGAGAAAGAGGGAAAGTTGAAAACTATAGGCCAATAAGTCTCACATCCCTAGTCTGCAAGGTACTCGAATCAATTATCAAGGATAGAATAGTTTTATCTGGAAGGTAGCAGATTGATTCAAGATACTCAACATGGATTTAGAAAAGGACGATCGTGTCTCACAAACCTCTTGGACTTTTTGAACTTCGCCACAGAACAATTTGATCAGGGAAATCAGGTTGATGTAGCATATCTTGACTTTAGTAAGGCCTTTGACAAGGTACCCCATAAACGGTTAATGATACAGCTGCAGTCCCATGGTATTGCAGGTAGCATCTTAAAATGGATAGAGTTGTGGCTTTCAGATAGACAGCAAAGAGTGATGCTAAATGGTACAAAGTCATCATGGCAAAATGTTCTTAGTGGAGTCCCCCAGGGGTCAGTACTAGGGCCATTACTGTTCATTATATTTGTAAATAACATTGAAAGTGGCCTAAGCAGTAAAGTTTTGAAATTTGCAGATGATTTGAAGGTCTTTAGGGCAATAACAGGTCAGGATGAGCATATCTCGCTGCAAAAAGACTTAGACGAACTTGTGAAGTGGTCCGAAGAATGGCAAATGAAATTTAACTTTGATAAGTGCAAAATCATGCATGTAGGTAAGCAGCATATGAAGGCTCCATACTTGATGGGTGGCCAAGTGCTATCAGTGACTCAACAGGAGAAGGATTTAGGTGTTATTCTAAACACAAAATTGGGGGCATCAGAACAGACCAAGGAAGCCAGGAAGAAGGCACTGAGAATGCTCGGGGCAATAAATAGGAATGTATCATACAGAAGTGAGGAAGTGATCAGGAAGCTTTACTGTGCATACGTCAGGCCACATTTGGAATACTGCATCCAAGCTTGGTCTCCTAGCTATGAAAAAGATTGTTGGCTTTTAGAGAGAGTACAAAAGAGGGCTACAAAAATGGTTAATGGCATAAGCAACCTGGCATATGAGGAAAGATTGAAGAAATTGAATATGTTTTCACTTAGATATAGAAGGCTGAGAGGAGATCTCATCGAGGTCTTTAAATTTGTCAATGGTCTGGAGAGGGGATACCTTGGGGAAATGTTTGAATTTAACAGAAATGATGCAATTAGAGGTCATAAATTCAAAATTAAAATTAACCACAGCAGAACAAGGTTAAGGCAAACTTTCTTCACCAACAGGGTAGCGGAACACTGGAACCAGCTGCCAGAAAACATCGTCAGTAGCAGAACATTGAACATCTTTAAAAACAGCATAGACAATCATTATAAGAATAGAGGGCTTGCTTTTCAGTATTACAGGGAGGGCTGATTGGCAGATTTGGTGGGCAACTGGTTCAGTGTACAGAGTGCAACCAAGAAGGGCCCTTGTGGCTCAGAGTTGCACTGATCTTTTATGTCCTTATGTCTTTAAGACCTAAACTGATCCTTTGCCTTCTATCGCATGCGAGGTGTTGGTGTCCTGTCCGTATCATGCAGGGAATCTGCTGCATATGTGTGTAGGTGTGGGTTCTGAGCTGAGGGTGAAGCATGAATTATTTGTGTTTGTTTTCATTTGGCTAGCCTTGTACTGAGACTGAAAGTGAAAGGAAAGCTCATTGCTCCTGTGAGTTACAAGAGACAATGCTGAGCTGATCATCACAACTCCCTGTCTTGTGGTGCCATCCATTGTTCACTTTGTTTCCATGCTTTGATGTGACAAAAAATGATGATGTGTTTTACTTATGCATATTACATAGGTACTGACTAGGTACATATGATTTTCCTGTCAGTTACCGGCAAATAGATTCCATGCATGAAAAATAATATGTCCATGAAAATGTACTCCGGAAGAAATCTGTTTACACTCTGACTCCAAAGCCAGAAGGTAAGTTTTCCACCCTGCTCTCCAGACCATTGACAAATTTAAAGACCTCAATGAGATCTCCTCTCGGCCTTCTATATCTAAGTGAAAACATATTCAATTTCTTCAATCTTTCCTCATATGCCAGGTTGCTTATACCATTAACCATTTTTGTAGCCCTCTTTTTTACTCTCTCTAAAAGCCAACAATCTTTTTCATAGCTAGGAGACCAAGCTTGTATGCAGTATTCCAAATGTGTCCTGACATATGCACAGTAAAGCTTCCTGATGACTTCCTCACTTCTGTATGATACATTCCAATTATGAAGGGTTAGGGTGAGCTAGGATTGGTTAAAAGAAAATGGATTTTGATTTTTACATTTCTAAGAAGTCAGTTTTAATTTAGGTTTACTTATGTTATTGGTGCCTTTTGTGGTGCAAGCTATTGCAAGAATTGTATGGGAAAAATTAGGGTGTTCCTGGTGGTGGATCATATGCTCAAAATGACCCTGGCAATCAACATAAGAGTGGGAAACTTACCTTATGGTTTTGGAGGTTGGGTGCAAACAGATTTCTTCCAGAGTACATTTTCATGGACATTATTTGTATGCATGGAATCTATTTACTGGTAACTGACAGGAAAATCATATGTACCTAGTAAGTACCTACATAATATCCATAAGTAATACACGTTATCATTTTTGTTCACATCAAAGCATAGAAACAGAAGTGAACAATGGGTGGCACCAGGGTTAAAATATCAGTTTTTCGTTAGGTGTGAGATGTCAAAACGGGCACCAAAGGATGTCGAAATTGGCCATGGAATTAGTGTCAATTAAAGTGCTTTTGATGTTTTTCTGACTCAAGTTTGAGCCAATGGTGTATGTACTTATGGCTGCACATTTTTCATTTGCTTTGAGATTCATAATTTAGGAAGGGCTGTATTCAGGACAGGGATAAAATTACCTGTGCTATAATTTGATACTGTATGCCATATCACATAGTGAACCCCTTTACCCCAAATTATGTTGCAATATGTCCCTGTGCCACGATTCTTTATTAGGAGCATTGACATGATACATATAAGCGAGATACTGCTAGAAAGGAGACACAAAGACTTCATAAGCACAGACTTCATAAGCACGCATCATGGAGCAAGATGTTTATACTTCTTGGAGAAGGATGTTGATTGAGTGTCCATAAAGTGGCATTTTCCACCCTATTTGACAAATAATTTATCACTAGATGGCACTGCAAGATGGGGAGTTGTGACAATCAGCTCAGCTTTGTCTCTGATAACTCACAGGAGTGATGCTTTGCTTTCACTGTTGGTCTCAGTACAAGGCTAGCCATAAAGACATAAATACATGAAAGATTAGTGCAACTATGAGCCACAAGGGCCAGCAGGTTTCTGGAGATGCATCAGCCAAATTCATAGTGACCAGATGCCACTGTTCAGTGTGCAGGCACAAGGTATGGCTTATTGTTGTGGGAATTTCTCTTGGTTGTGGTTTGGTATGGTGTGTGTTCAGATGTTGTCTGTGTGCTTGATGGTATGAAAAATGACTAGTTTGTTTGGTAATCATAAGAATAACATGTTTGGTGGATGCTTTCTTCAATCTTATATTCATTTTTTAGTGATATTTTTGTTCCTTCTGCATGTTTGTGTTAGAGCCCATTCTATCCGGTATGAACCTGGAGTGCAAAAATGTTTTAGGAGACGAAATCTCTAAAGAAGTGCCTTAATTCCCACCCTGGTCAACATGCCCTTAAACCCCAATTCATCATCATGCATCACACCATGCACCATTATATTTTGCTCTGTTGTCATAACCTAACATAAGCTGACCTTACCTACCCGGTCATTTTTCTTTTCTTTTTGGAGTCCAGATCTTTTACTTTGACATTGACTAACCTACTCTAACCTAGTCGAACATTTGTTTCGGAAAAACATGTAATTTTTGCCTGTTCCTTTCTAATGGAAAAGTTTCATGTACTTGCTTTTGCTCATATAAAAAAGGGAAGGATGCTTTGTAGACAAAACTGATGTATTTTTATCAGAGGAGAAGCATTTACAGCATTGTTTAAAAAATTAACTTAGTGGTTGCCATCAATTTTTCAGGTGAGGAATTTAACAGTCTTTTAGCAATGGTGACACATGTGGGTTCTTGAAGAGGTAAAGTCTGAAATGCACAGGGAACCATACATTAGATTGTTCCATGTGAAATTTTTAAACTGACTCATCACATGGATACTATGGCTAAGACTTGTGATACTGAAATGTTTCCATTTTCTCCAAAAATATGAAGCTGGGAACTGACGTTGGAACGTGTTGCAAAAACTGACGTTTGTTGGTGTCATGCATACCAATGCATTATGTACTCCTGGATTGTGACTAGACTAAATGCAATATTTTGTACTCCAGAAGGGAAAACGAAGAAGAACATTGTTTGGTCGAGTGCTACCACTCAAGGTCCATACTTGAAAACAACTAGCAGTTTTAGCGATCCCTGCATGCCGACCAGTCAACCTCACAATACATCTTTCAAAGACAGTACAAAGCGAACCGCACATGCTCGTCGGTGTTGCGCTAAAACTATCTACACACAACTGGCCGCACTTCACGACATGTGAGATGACGCCACATTTGTGTCAATATGGTCAATCATTAATTCATGGGCGCTACATGACCAATGTTGTCGATGCGCCCAAAAGCCCTAATAACTAACTAACTAACAATCATTAATTCAATATTTATTCAATATTGATTGTGTTTATCAATGTTTATTCTCGTATATGATTTATTAGGATTAAACAATATCTATTTAATATTTATTTTTAGGTACTTGTGCTGGAGTGCTTGCCAAGAAGTACCGGAAATCCCTAGTTGGCAAATATGGGTGTACTTAGACATAAAGACATAAAAGATTAGTGCAACTATGAGCCACAAGGGCCCTTCTTGGTTGCACTCTGTACACTGAACCAGCCCTCCCTGTAATACTGAAAAGCAAGCCCTCTATTCTTATAATGATTGTCTATGCTGTTTTTAAAGATGTTCAATGTGCTGCTACTGACGATGTTTTCTGGCAGCTGGTTCCAGTGTTCCACTACCCTGTTGGTGAAGAAAGTTTGCCTTAACCTTGTTCTGCTGTGGTTAACTTTAATTTTGAATTTATGACCTCTAATTGCATCATTTCTGTTAAATTCAAACATTTCCCCAAGGTATCCCCTCTCCAGACCATTGACAAATTTAAAGACCTCGATGAGATCTCCTCTCAGCCTTCTATATCTAAGTGAAAACATATTCAATTTCTTCAATCTTTCCTCATATGCCAGGTTGCTTATGCCATTAACCATTTTTGTAGCCCTCTTTTGTACTTCCTGGACCATTGACAAATTTAAAGACCTCGATGAGATCTCTTTCAGCCTTCTATATCTAAGTGAAAACATATTAAATTTCTTCAATCTTTCCTCATATGCCAGGTTGCTTATGCCATTAACCATTTTTGTAGCCCTCTTTTGTACTCTCTCCAAAAGCCAACTACTTGGCATCGCCGTAGTGAATACTTGAAGTCTCGTTTGGGCATTAAGTGCTTTCAATGTGCAATCGAAGGTCATTTTGTTAGAGACAACTTTTCAGACACAATGAGCGTGTGCTATGCAAGAAAATCACTTGAAACTTTCTAAAATCGGCCCCGATGCCAGCAAGTTTTCCGAGGGGATTACACGAAGAAACCAATGCCATTTGTGCACTTATGCATGACTGTCATTTTTTTTTAGTGTGCGAAGATGAATCATGCACCGTGAAATATAACTGCATTTTGGGTTTATCAATGTCAGTTAAGGATACGTAGTACTTGTTCACATTTTTCCCCGACCCATTCCCTTTTTGCCAGCCCCGGTGATCAGCTGTACTTCTAGTGCTGGGGCAAGCGAATCCAACCAGCTCTATTCAAGTGTGCGCTTTGAGCCGGCCTCGGGTGTCGGGTGTGCATTTGTGAACTTCGTTGACATCGATTGAGCATACTTAAGTATACTAGTGATCATTTTCTCTACCATTGTTCGTGAGGTTGGCTTATAACCTCATCCTTAGCTAATAATTTAACCACAGCCAATTTTTGGTCTGAGGCAGAGCGGTGTATTATGTATCGGTGGCGAATAGTGCGCACAAACTCTGAATGGTTGTTGCAAATATTGACTGGGACCATGAAATACATTTTGGGAGTGATTGAGATCTTGGACAACAACGGAAGTTAGCAATAATTCCAATGAAACGCGGTTGAACTCGGCTCATTAGTTGTGGGACTAGTCCTTCAGAGAAGGGATTGTTGAAGGATGATCCTGGTTGTGTGGTCCCCCCAAGATGAGTTTGAGTGCGATTCATTCTGAGCTCTGCCAGCAGAAATGTTCTTGGTGTATTCACATCGCATCATGCCTATTCAACATAAATATTTGTTTGTGAACTTTGGGAATACATCACCCACCTACACACAGGCAATAGCTATCCAATTTGCATAGATCATGGGTATATTTTGTGAGCGCTTTGGCTACTGAGGGCATTTCCGACTAGATTCATTCCTTGGCACAATTGCACCTATTCATGACTTAGCTTGCTGATATATTGCTGTATGTACATATGTTTGTATGGTACATACAGCATGAAATGCTAACATTTATTTTTAATTCCATTAAAGCAACACTACCTGGTGATGGACAACTCATTTTTTTTAGTGCAGCAAAATTTTGGGCATGGCTTAGTTTGCCAAGATGTTTATGCATACAAAAATGCTAACATTGGTTTTCAGCCCCACCAAAACAAGGCTAATTGTCAGCAAGTGCATAGCATTTTTTTAAAAATCCAGCTTAAAAATTCATACTCCAGCTATAACTTTTGTACTCCACTACCAAGAAAAAATATGGAAGTCCTACACTGATGCAGTGACTAACATTTTTGTTTCAAATCCAGCACAAAGCAGTGCATACAAACAGCTAAAGCTTGTTTGACCTCGCTCACACCATTCCAACGAAAACAAGCATGCCACAGGATGGGGGAGATGCTGATGTGCCAAACGCTTAAAGATGGTGGCCTAGAGGTTAAATTTAAAACTACAGATGACGCAAGGAGGGCGATGGAAACAACGGAACTAAAGTACACTATACGGGATGAAAGCAACAGGCGAACGGTCACCGTAAATATCAAGGTCTTTCCCCATAATACGACACATTTTTCTAAAGGCGTGATCAATTGCTATGACATGAGAGATGTGTCGGACGCTGACATTGTGGATGGATTGGCAGAGTAGGGTGTGGTAGAGGCGAGAAGAATCGTTATCAGTAAAGGACAAGAAACTCAAAGAACGGACAACTTCATATTAACATTCCACACAACGGACCTTCCCAAGTTCGTCTTTGTCGGATACGTTCGCGTAAAAGTTCGTGTATTTGTCCCCAACTCATGCGATGCTTCAGATGTTCCCGTTTTGGCCAGACGTCACAGCACTGTAGAAATCGCGAGACGTAAGATGTGGTGCAACAGAGCATATCAGGGACAAATGCGAAGCGGAATACCCAAAGTGCGCTAACTGTGACCCCAACCAAAAACCTCACTGCATATGACCGGTCTTATCAGATTTTTATAAAAGAGGAGATAGTCGTGATAAAATGTTCATTTAAAAAATCACATTTCGGGAGGCACGTGAGTTATATGAGGCAGCCCAACCAAAGATATCATATGCAGCAATGGCACAACCGAATTTTACAACCACATAACAGACTCGCACTAAACATCTCACTTGCCATACATACACACAGCCCGACATGGCCTCCGAGCTAGTTGCTCAGCTCATGCCCCTTTTGCGGTCTTTTGGAATGTCCCTATCGTCTCCTAAAAAGCAGAGGAAGCCAATCCAATACGACGAGGCGATCGAGGTTCCACCCGCCACGAGTGGATTCCCCGCTCGCCCATCTGAGGCCCCTCCCAGGTCAATCCTCGAGGGTGGGGAGTGGACTCTGGTCCAACGGTTCAGGAGGCCTCCTCAGTCCACCCAACCAAATCCGAGGTCCTCCCCATCTACCTCATCACCTACCTCGAAATCCCCACTTTCCATGTCCCACCAACCCCTCAACGCCCCCTCACCCCCTCATTCCCCAGCACCACCCCCAAATCCTCCTCTCCACTTCCTCCCTATCTGAACCTCCTCCCCTTACCGTGAGCCAGGCCTCGCCCCCACCCTCGACTCCCATTTCCGCGCCTACATATCCGTCCCGACGACTGATCAAAATCCCGAACATCCACTATCAGGAAGACGAGAGACGCGCCCGCGAGGCAAAGAGAGCGCGGCTTGTCGAGATGGAAAGGGCCCGCGAGAGAAGTCATCAAGGAGCTGAAATGGCTCCTCCTCGGAGGCCGGCCACCCCATCACCACGTCGGCGAGTGGAGGTACCCGGCTCATCTGCCAACGAGATGGGCCCTCCTCCGCCTCCACCCCGTCTGCCCCCCCCCTCCCCCGAACGAAGCCAACCACTAGCAGGCTCCTCGCCAGGGGGTGAGTCGCGAAGTTTCCGCCCAAGGACTCGGTCTTTGGGGCCGGGTCCGGCTGAAGCTCCCGGTTTCCCAGAGGCCCCTTCTCTTGGGCGGAGGACAGAGCCAGGGTTTTAACTGCTTTTTGCTTGTCTTAGCCACCCACGTCTTTTTGCTTGTCTTAGCCACCCACGTCACGTAATACTTTGTCAAGTATTACGCAAGGACATGGCAACCGACACCGTAGCACATGGTGGTGTGTTACTGGCGGTACACTGCAGCGTACCCGCGCAGCAGTTATATTTAAATACAACTTTGCAGGCTATCGCCGCACGTATTCATCTTAACCATGGACCAGTGTCACAGTGTGTTCACAGTATCTATCTCCCGGTACTGCATTTCTGGCATCGGTAGCCAGACATCGGATATCTCAACTCCCATAACCATTTTTGATTTTAGGAGATTTCAACTCTCATCACACCGTCTGGGGGTGTGATAGTGTTAACGCCCGTGGACAAATTTTACACTCACTACTATAAAACGAAGCTATGTGTTTGTTAAACACAGGTACACATACACATTTCACTCCACCCTCGGGTCATTCATCGGCACTAGACCTTGCGAGCCCGCAACTAGTGGGTTCATTTGAGTGGTCGTTGCACACCGATCCTCTTGGTAGCAACCGTTTTCCTGTTTGGCTATCTTATCGTGATGTGTACGTTCTTGCTTCTAGAACTCCTCGTTGGAATCTCAGGAAAGCAGGTTGGACACTGTTCGCAGATGAAATGTAGACCCTTGTCGATGCGGGCTGTGAACTATCTCCTCAAACTGTAGAAG
The DNA here is from genome assembly GCA_034440575.1 of Imbricaverruca yamaguchii. Classification (NCBI taxonomy): domain Eukaryota; kingdom Metazoa; phylum Arthropoda; class Thecostraca; family Neoverrucidae; genus Imbricaverruca; species Imbricaverruca yamaguchii. Next base: position 59,326 of record JAOTOL010000981.1, read on the forward strand.
AGTTCACCTCTAAGCTTCTACAATCAACAGAAGGAACTGTTCCGCACGCCACAGGCACTCCTCGTCGCCCCCTGTCCCGTGATGGACGGACGCCTGTCACGGCGCTATACGGACACGTAGGCGAGCTTTCAGGGCCTTCGACAAACGAAGCACAACTGCGAATCTTGTAGTATTTAGACGAGCACGTGCCCTCGCGCGTCGTACCATCCGGGAGGCCAAGCGAGTCTCCTGGAGAGAGTATGTAGTAAACTTTCGGCCATGTCACAAGTGTGGTCACGTGTGAAACGCATTTCAGGCCATTATGACGTGATCGGTTTTTCCAGATTGTAATTAGTAACTGCCTTTCTCGACGTTTTGCAGAAGAAAACAGTATACTACAAGGCAGCAGCGTTCTAAGTGTCGCATTGTTTGCTACCATGATAAACGATATTGGGAATTGTCTACCACAGTCCATCGGTCGGTCCCTCTTTGTAGATGATCTTGCGATTTGGTCTTGTGGTGCTAGCACTCATTCTGTGGAGCGGCAGCTGCAACTGGCGGTGAATCGGCTTGAAAGGTGGAGTTTTGCAAATGGATTTATGTTTTCCAAATCGAAGACCGTGGGTGTTCATTTTTGTCGTCGTCGTCAACCATGCCCCGATTTTTCAGTGAAAATGTTTGGCACGGAGATCCCTACCAAACCAGTTTGGGAATTTTTTTAAGTGCACTTTGCAGCGTGGGAAAAGTGGTTCGCTGACCTGGAGTCGGAGAATAAAAAATTTGTATCGGAGCCCTCCAAGAAAAAGAAGATATTCCTGCCCATGGAGTCGGAGAATAAAAAAATGGCCTCAGACCCCACCACCCCCCACCCCTAAAAAAAACAGAAAGCTACTGGTGTCGGAGCCCCCCCAAAAAAGATGATTGCTGAAAAGCGTACAAGCCGCTTACTTACAAGCATACTTACACCCCTTTACTGGACCCTAAGTCACTTCAATCACGCCCACTTAATTCACTCGCACTTACTAGGTTTTTCTCCGGAAAGCTCTCAAATCTTTGTCTCAACCCGAGTATACCCAACCAATCGAGACAAAGATCTTCGCGCAAAGGGAAGGGGACAAAGCAGCGAGGCGAAACGCGCGGTCAAAGTGTGGTCGCTGTGTAAACATGACTGCAATATTTACACAATTTCAAGACCGCTGCTTGACCTCAATTCCTGTCGCTTTTAATAGGAATTCATACGTCAATACGGTGTTACCTTTTTTCTTCAGTTATATAGGAATCAATACACTGAAGATATATGTTACTAATCATGAAATTACGTTGTCTTTATCCTAGATCAAAACATGAATCGGGCGAGACCGTCCCAATAATTTCTTAATTCTCCTACTCTAGTACGGATATTGTCCTGTCCTAACGGCGACGTATCCAAGGGTGGTCAAATGATGAAATGATAGATTTTTCGTAACTATTTTAAATGACGTCTAATTGTGACCATAAATGGCCCGGAGAACGTAATAACTCCGTACATGCACAGTTACCGCAGTTGCTGAAGTGATAAAACTACTATTCAGATGCTTTTCTCTTGATGGGTTACTGTAGTTTTGCGAATTCAGGTGGAATTCATACCAAAGTAACCCAAGGTCTTTTGCATTTTTTTAAGCATTTACATGGCTCCCAAAAATAGGTCTTCTGCCATCAATGAAGTTCGCTAGCTGGTGCTATTTTATGCATTTCAATTCGAAATTGAATGCTCTATTTCATGAAATTAACAGAATTACTGAAAACTGTCTGAGATGTCCAGAATTACGTTCTCCGGTAGTCTCCGATTGGAATGCGGCTGGAGAACAGGACCTCGGGTCCGATATGCGAGTATATGACGTCGTTGTGCATATTTCGAGTTCCACTATGGTCGCAAGATATGGCAGCAAGACAAGAGGTTTCGTAAAGGATATTTTTTGGTGTAACGCCAGTATTTCCCGGAATTATGAAGAAGAATCGTGGTATATTCCAATATTTCCTTCTGAAGCGTCATTTCGACAGAATTCTGAAGACATACGAAAACCTAATCCCTCATGTCTTTGTTATTTATAATGAGACGAGATTGGCGCAAGCCGAATGACGATTCATCTGTGGTTACGGAGTGATTGTGCTGGGCCGCCGTCCTGCCAGTGTGAAAATATCCTGGAGAGTAATTGGCTGAGGTAATAACTAGTTCCGAAATTTACATTATTTTGTTCTCTATTGTTTCTATGCTATGTCGATGCTTTTGTTTCGTTCGGATTTGGAGGCATCGTGCACACCAACGATTACCTGAGTAACCCCCGCGAGTTCGGCCTTGATTGGGGCTTAGACTGAGCCAGGACATAGTTTGTTTGACACATGCACAATGCAATTGAAACAACCACCACAAACTTGTAGGTATTCTGATATAACATGATATGATTCCTGGGCAATTGACTGCAACCTGCATTTCATGCCTTATGACCTGCTATGCCATACTCTTCTGTTCTGTTGTCCAGGCTTCTAATTTGTATGATGGACTGGAAACTGCAACTGCATTGTTGGAGCTGTACTGAGATCCTGGAAGCAAAATGTCATCCATAAATTGGCACGTTTCATTCGGAGAATAAAAAAGTTCAACATTTGCAGTCACAATCCTGGAGAATAAAATGTCGTTAGGTCTCCATACTCCAGGAGAGGCCCAAAATTCCCACCCTGGCACTTTGGCAATCGCCTGACATATCGGGAACACTTTATAATTCTTAGGGATATATGTTTTAGGGCATTGAATATCTTGAAGTGTGTGGCAAGAACTTCATATGGTGCAGACCGTAAGACATTACTGCTTTTTTACAGGTCACCCATCCGCTCCAAGCTTGACTATAGCTGCTTCGTTTACGACTCGGCTTGTACATCTGATAAGCGAACGTTGGATGTTGTGCACAACGCAGCCTTGCGAATTGCCACTGGTGCATTTCCAACGTCCCCTACGGCAAGACTTCTGGTTGAAGCGCATGAGCCACCCCTTTCCTTGCGGCGTATCATGCTTGGAATGAGATACGCATGCAAGCTCTAAGAATTTCCACCCCACCCCACACATGATATGGTGTTTTCGTCACGCATTGTGAACCTATTCCATGGATTACCTAGTCAGCGTTCGTCACCTTTCTGTATCAGGCTCTATAATGCACTGCGTCTGAGTGGAATCACTTTCCGTAACGTGATCAAACTGAGCGCTCTGGATACTCCTCCCTGGGAGTTACGGGCGCCGAAAATCGATGTTACACTGAGCGAAAACTACAAACATGATATCCTACCTCAAGAGTTCCGAATTAAAGCACTGTACCTCATTGCGTCCTACGTCGGTTACAAGACAACATACGCGGACGGTTCAAAGATCAAAGCTGGTGTTGGCTCGGCGTTGGTTAGCGGCTCCGCCACACGATCTTTTACGCTACGTGTGCAGGTATCCGTCTTCATATCGGAATTGGTAGCCATTAGCAAAGCATTGTGCTTTATACAAGTATCTGACGAAACATTGTACCTCATCCTAACAGATAGTGTCAGTAGCCTTATGGCACTGATATCTTTTAATTCATCACACTCCATTGTCTAGGAAATAGTTTTAGGGTTGACGTCACTACGTGCAAATGGTAGGACCATCGTTATGTGCTGGATTCCGAGCCACGTCGGTATATCGAAGAATGAGGCTGCTGACGCGGCTGCAAAGCGAGCAGCACAGAAACCGTGTACACGGTATATGGCCATTACTGCTATATATATATATATATATATATATATATATATATATATATATATATATATATTAACAAGTCATTAACAATTATGTTTTTCGTGAGTGGCAGGTGCCGTGGGACGCGGTCGGTGAAAACAAGCTTAGGACAATTAAGCCTAGCATCGGTCATTGGTCCTTGTGCCCGCGTAGGACTAGGCGAGACGAGGTGACACTGCCGCCTACGCATTGTCCATACGTACGCAACTCACAGATGTCTTCTTTGTGGTGATGATATGCCCATGTGCCCCAGATGCCAGGGACGTCTTTCAGTGCGTCATATCTTAACCTCATGTCCTCAGCTTTCTAATGTTTACAAGCACTACTTTGGTCGATCGCAGGCACTATCAATTCGTGATGTTCTTGGGGATGGCTCTGTGGCGATCAATTCTGGTAAATTGTTCCACTTCCTTTCGGAGGTAAACTTCAATTCTGCATATTCTCCTGTCTATTCCCTTGTACGTGAGCAAGTTCGCACGGTACGATTGTTTAGGATTGACACAGTTTAAATAGTTGAGTTATGGGCGCTGTATAACCACTGCAGTTGATGCGCCCTAAAACCGAAAAAAAACTAACTGTCTTTAAAAAATGCTTACACCCAGAAAAAAACGCACAGCAGCTCCAAAAATTGCGGCGAGACACATTGTAGCGCCAGGTGGAAGATAAATCATACCGAGACTCGGACTTTGAAAAATAATTCAGAAGTCACGAAAATATTGCGTGGAACCCAGAAAACTGCTCCGGGTCCCAAGGAACTATGCACCTGGGACCGAAATGTCGCACCAGGGCCCCGAAAAGTTATATCGAATTAGCTGAGATTGTGCTGGGGTTCCACAAATGTGCAACAAATAGATGCATCAAATAAGCAACGGAACCCTAAGAGCACAACTGGAGGCTGAAGATGCGCCGGGCCCTCCAAAGCCCGAGTTTCTCAAAAAGTGGCAGGGTCTTGATATATGGTTTGGCCCCCAAAAGCGAATTAATCGTAAAAAGGAACAAAAAGACCCGGCACAAAATAAAGACATCGTGTCTTCGAAAACGCACCGATGCCTAAAAAGTGTCACCGGTGTGCAAAAAAAGCAACAAAGCTCTAAAATGTAGCCGAGTCTCAAATATGTGCCGGGCCCCTAAAACATTCGCTGGAGCTTCAAAACACATCCGTAGACGAAGACAATCACAACGGGTAAAAAAGCGAACACCTAGCTAGGGTCTCGGCTCAGTGGACAATATGTGAGCATATTTAACCAAAGAGATGAGGTGCATCAAAGCTCAGTGCATAATAATTTCTTAACCACCAGCAAACATGGGAAAAAAAACTAATACATGGAATTGAATTCATCGAATTTTCTAAGCGAGAAGCCGCCATATCGGGAAATCCACATGCCAAATATGGCACAAGACTATCATGTGACAGCAATTACCAAAGCGTTGGAGGCCTAGCAGAAACCGGAGAAGCGCACGTAGTGTGGCGAATGCGCCGAGTGCGCAAGGTGCGCAAGTGCACGAATGTTAGCGTTTTGGCTACCTTGCGTGATTAACCGGAATGCCTGAAATCTGAAATTTTTTAATTTTTAGTGATCTGTACCGGTGTAATTTCAACAGTGTGAAGTGACTTATCAGCAGTAAAAATAATAACCTTTGAACAGGACCGGGGAGTTATTGTTGAAATCCGGTCATTCAGAAATGATGGTGGTAGATTTGGCCCCTTCGACAGGGCAACTAAGTTGGTTACTAATTATTTTTTTTAAAATAAAATATAATAGTGTCCCACTCACAAACATAGTGGTCCGGGACTTTTTAAAAGATGGGAGTCGGTGTGGCCCTTCCAAGTCAGTTTGGCCACCCCCATCGCAAATCCTAGGTACGCCACTGCCGTGCATGATATAATTTGGCCCGCTGATGGCCCTGATCCGCCGCAATGCACGGCGTGCCCAGCAGCCCCGGTCCACCACAGTGGAAGGTGTACACCCCGACCCTGGCCCGCCAAAGTGGACGGTGTGTACTTTACGGCCCTGGTTCGCCATATTGGACTGTGTGCTCCTGGGCACTCGTCAGTCACAGTAGGTGGTTTGCTCCGCGGCCCTGGTTCTCCATAGTGGACTTAATGGTCGGAGAAAATTGGCTTTTCCTGGATGTGTTTTTCCATCCGTAGCATGATCCTCTTCACAAAATTCTTATCCGTGTTTTCCATTTTGACGTTTAATGGTGTTATTCGACAATTTCGTGTGGTAAAGTGTTCCAGATTCACTGGAAACTGCAAAGTGCTATTCTAATGTCACAGGTGTGAATGAAAATATTATTTTGGTATTTCATCACTGAGAAATCGTCCTCCTCGCCCAGGATTACAAAGTATAAATCCAGCCGTGGTGGACGGTGCGTACACCGGTGCCTTGGCATGTCACAGCAGACGGCGTGGGATAAGTTACGGCTTTGCAGCATCTTTCCGAGCAGCTTCCTGTGCATTAGTTGTCTTTCCTCGCATCCTACGGCTCACCTTACCATCAGTAGTTACCCTTGTCACCCATGTATAAATATTTACCAAGTCGTCACAGCCATTGAATCTGCTTGAGACACCGCTGCTCTTGTTGCACATTTCGATCGATCGATATCGATGCCATCAGAAAAGCATATTCTCCCAGCAGCGAGACTGACCTTACTTCCTCGAGGGTAGTGACTACAGGTACTGACAGCGGCGCGGCCATAAATGGTTCTGGGTGCAACACCCTGTGACCTTATTCGTGTTACTGGCACCTAGATGAAAACTCCTCTCACGTCTGCTATTTGTTCCCACTGTCCGACATTTTGCACTTCTTTATATTTGCTCTCGGAACAGAAACAAATAAGGTCCGGCCACACGAATTCGGGTCATCTTTGGTTGTCTTTGTTTGTCCACCTAATATCATGGTGTAATACTTACGTAGCTCTAAAACCAAATTCAAATTTCACTTCACAAGGAACAGTAGCATTCGGCATAAGACGACAGTGCCCTCACATATCATCGAAGCAGCTGACGTGCACAAAAAAATTCCAACTGTACGCACAAGACAACAGTGTAGAATATACATGATACTTGACCATACCTAACGCTATTGACCTCATATGTTTGAAAGCAGAATGTTTACATCATTATTATACCATGTTCTGCATCAAACGTTTTCTCCTTACTACGGTAGAAATAACTAATTTGACCCTACCTTAGTTTAGTAACCTAGACCTGAAGTAGAATTTCCGGAAAGCAGAGTTGTTTGTTTGATTTCATGAAAGACCAGCATGCTCTGAGTTTAGTGTTGCTACGCTGCAACTACTATAAATGGCGGCATTTGAGATATTTTGGAATAGTATCTTCCTTGATCCGTCCCAAGCCAATTTGAAGAGGAAGTATAAATTAATTTGGTCATTAAGGTCAAGAAGGCTAATACGGCGTGGTCCAAGCACCACCAAAGATATAGGAAACTCCACACTTGACTTTTCTTCTGGGAGAGCAAGGATTGCAAACACAGAGTTGGAGCAAAACTCTCCTTTTAGGACACACTGGGCGGGGACCATACCAATTACGCCGACTTTAAAACGGTTGATTTCTGCCATTATTCCCACATTCCGAAGTCTTGCGCATATTTATTTCCGACTCTAGAAAAGAAACAATCCATCCATCATATACATTTCGAAACCATTGGATGGCCATTCTGAGAATCTTCTGAGATGACCTTTTCGGACTCCTTGGCTGTGACTGGAGAGACATGTACCTAGTGTGTCCTATTCGTGGTATTGGATGCGCCATAGGGTGCGCACGGAATTTTCTGATTGTTGCAAAAAAGCAAACAGCAGAACGATTGCGCTGATTGATGCATGTGGTCCATTGTCCATCTTAGTTTGCCTGTTGTGTGTGGTGACTGACTAGACTCGGCGATCACGATGACTGCACCAATGTACATGATTATCAGAGGACATTGTTTTCGATGTCTCTGCTTTTGTGAAAGCTGTATCTCCTCCCTGACCATGAACTCGCCCAACCAGAACTTTGGCTTCGCCCCCCCCCCCCCCTAATGTTAGGCGCCAAGGAAATAGTTTCACCGATTGTCATCACAGTTCCCGTCTGCCGTGGTCCGATACTCCATCAAGGCTGGTGTGTTTTAGCCTGCATCTGATCGCTGAAACATTTATTATTTAAGCCGGTGTGTGCTTGTTGGTGTGTAGAGTGAGGGGAGGAGGGTGACGGTGACGGTGACGGTGACGATAGATACGAGCCCACTGTATAACACTGCAGTCGCATGCCATTACTTAGAGTTGACATGTACTGTGCACGGCTCTTTTAATTACCTGACGTCACCAGTTATTGGACGATTTTCCCCGTTGGTGAGTAAGCTGAATAAACATACACATCGTCGAATGCAAATTCAGAATTTCTGAGATCTAAAAATATAGTGGGCGAAATCCGATGAGATTTTGGCTGGGTTGGGGGGGGGGGGGTCGTGCGTTGGCACTTCGGCCCCTCCCAATGTTTTTTTTTCATCGACACCCCTGAGTAACACCCATCCAACCCAAGGCTATTTCAAAAGGTTGTCCCACCAGATGCTGGCATAAACTTGGTCTGACCTTGAGATTAACAACTGTAGCCATTATAGTGATTTGACAGTGAATGCTAGCACTAGCATCATTTGCTTTAATAAACGGCGATGTTGCGCCGAGCACATTCAGTATTTTGTGTTCTTTAATTATATTTTGCAGACAACTACAATAAATTGAAACTTCAAAAAAAGGAACCTGAACAGATTATTTTCGCTAAAAACATAGTACAACACTTTCATTTACTTCGAATATATAATATATTTATGAGCACCTGATCAAACCTTACATGGCGTCCATGGCCTTGTTCACGGGTCCTGCGGTCGCTGTTGCTCCGCGGTCTAAATAGGCTCCGCCTACCACCGGAATGTCATCAGCTTGTATGCCACTGATGTCAAAGTATGCATAAATTTATTAATGTTATTGCAGTATTCCCTGTATATATGTTTCCATTGTGAATATGGTCAGTCTTGTAAGACGCTTTCCTAATCTGCCATTAGTTCTGTGCTACCCAAATATTTCATGAGATAATGGGATTAACATGGTTTTCCCATAGCTCCCAATATATTCTGCCCTCCAGGCTAGTTCACGGTTTTGCCACTTGGCGGCGCAACGGCTCATGTCCTCTTGGATCCTTCCTGTGGTAAGTGCAAGTGTAGAATGGTATTTTTTGGCCATTAGACTGAATAGCAGGGTAGCTAGGATCTGTGGCAGGATTTTGGGGGAGGGATTAAATGTTTGCATTAGATGGGCTACATCTGAGCAAGAGAAGAGTGGTATTGCTTAACAGTAGGTAGGGGGAGGCTCTATGTAGGAAAAAGGAAACTAGGCAGTTCATTGGGGAATTTAACTGAAATGAATAGCTTGTCATGCTTTTATGTAAATGCCAGAAGTGATAGGAACAAAATTACTGAGCTGCATGTATATTTGTTTCCTGAAAAACTAGACTTGGTATGCATATCTGATGTAAGGGTAAATGAAACCATTTTTGAAGATAACATGCAAGCATTTGAATTGACTAGCTACAACATGCATACTCATCAATGCTCATCGACGGAAGCCAAGGACAGGAGGTGGGATACTCTTATGCGTGAGGCATGCAATGAAATTACATTTCTTAGAGGATAGGGTGCATAGTGAAGGAATGTAATCTTTGTGGTAAGATGTAATTTTGAAGAACGGATTTTTTAAAAAGGATTTGGACATTTTATAAGCCACCAGACCAGGAGGAAAACACTGAATGAATTGTGAAATTGTCAGCTCCCAGTGAGTAAAAAAAATTATGGGTACTGAGGTTATTTACCAAAAACCATTGACAGTATCTAGAAATGAGTATTAATGTTAAGCCTTTTGATGTGAAAGCATATTTATCTGTTTAATTAAGGGAATTATGTATGTATGTATATGTATAAATATATATGTATGTATGTATATATATATATATATATATATATATATATATATATATATATATATATATATATATATATATAACCGTAAATAAGAAACCATACAGCTGCCAACAACAACCAGAGAACAGCTTATTTTGCAAAACGGAGGGTCATTGATGCCTCTGTCATGAATATTGAATATTATGAGCATGCATATTATTAGGGTGCTTAAAGATGTGATTATATATCTGTATGGTTATATTTTGGGCCTGTTGTTTGAGCTGACGACATAGTTGATCCTAGTTTGCATTTCCTGCCTTCTGTCTGGATTGAAGTGTGTTGTGTGTGTTCAGCAGACAGTCGGGCGGTCCGTGGCTAGGACTGATGCTGCAGAGCCCAACCCTCGCCTCCCGTCGGCCGACCTGGCTTCAATGAGCCAACCAAGAGGACATGGGACAACGGTGTCAATAATGCCGGACGCGGCGGGTCACCAATCCGGTCACGTCACTGGACAGACTTTCAGCTGTGACAGCTGCCAGATACAGATGAAGAGCAAGGTGCACCTTACCAGCCACATGAGAAGTGAGTGACTGACATGTCTAATCAAACAATGTACAGCTGGAGGGAAGCACCATAGCTATCATCGTCTCCAACCCATCCCATCGTCTGGTATTGTCGGAGATGTGCACACTTCTGATGATGAGCAATCCCAAGTGAAGTAGTTCATGTGTCTTCTTGTAGTATAGTTTTCAAAACTTGTGTTGTTTTAGACTATGTAATTAAACTCCTCTTGTAGAAATTTCCCTGCTTTTTCAGTCCTTACATAACTTGCAAATATATTTATAGTGGTTCTGAACTTCTTTATTCTACACCTTTCTTCTTGTTGAACACACTGACATCCAATATGTCCCTTCTATCACAAAAGAGCATGCACCACAATTGTTGCTGACGCTGCCCTGGTGACCCTGATTCAATTGCCCTGCCACAATTAGTACTGTCGAATAAGCTGCGTTCGGTATCCGCCATGACACTTGACAGCCATTTGGCTTTTGGAACTGGTTACTGGTCACGTGCGTGGCTTTTTGTTTCTGTGATATGTAGCTCGTGTACGGCATGACACTGGTCTCGCGCTTTCCGGGATATTGTATTCATGCATGATGCATGGTGCGTCATGAGGCCACAACCACTCACATACACCATAGTAACATTTACATATATGTGACGACTGACAACGAAGTTAGATTCTCCATCATAATTACCTCTGCATGTCGTATGTCGTCGGCATGTGCACTGTTGCGTAACGTATGACACGAACATGTGCACGCCTGTGTAACGTATTACACGGTCATGTGCACCCCTGCGTGACATATGACACGGCCATGTGCACCACTGCGTGACGTATGACACGGCCATGTGCACTCCTGCGTGACGTGTGACACCAACATGTGCACCCTTATGTGACATATGACACCAACCCAACATATACACCCCTGCATGCATATGACTTGGTCATGTGCACCCCTGCTTAACGCATGGCACGGCCATGTGCACTCTTGCGTGACGTATGACTCCAACACGTGCACACCTATGTGACGTATTGATCGCGAATGATCAATTCTGGTCAAAGCGCCCTGAAGCTCAAATAACTAATTATGTGATATATGACACGGGTATGTGCACACCTGCATGACACGTAACACCAACATGTGCACCCCTTTGTGGCGTATGACATCAACATGTGCACGCGTGCATGACATATAGCACCAACATGTGCACCTCTGTGTGACGTATGACACCAGCATGTGAACGCCTGTGTAGCGCATGACACGGACATGTGCACCCCTGCGTGACGAATAACACAGACATGTGAACCCCTGTATGACGTATGATACGGTCATGTGCACCCGTATGTGACGTTTGACACCGACATGTGCACCCATGTGTGACGTTTGACACCTACATGTGCACTCCTTCATGGTATATGTCACCAGCATGCAGAATGGGAATTATGGCAATTCTTCAGACATTTTATCTCTGAAAACATTTTTGCAATCCGGGTTCATACTGGATAGGATGGGCTTCACATGTGCTCCGACACCAACGTGGGAAGAAAGATGGGATTAAAAACAAACACAGAACGACACCCACAAAACGCCGCTTATTTCACTTATGGTTCCCTCCCAAACTAACCACTTATCGTAGCATTCAGCGGCCGGATCACAGCTTCACCCACTTCACTCGATCTCAACCATCAGAAATGCAGACGACAACGCGGCCGATGAATGACCCGAGGGTGGAGTGAAATGTGTATGTGTACCTGTGTTTAACAAACACATAGCTTCGTTTTATAGCAGTGACTCACTACTAGTGAGTGTAAAATTTGTCCACGGGCGTTAACACTATCACACCCCCAGACGGTGTGATGAGAGTTGAAGTCTCCTAAAATCAAAAATGGTTATGGAAGTTGAGATATCCGATGTCTGGCTACCGATGCCAGAAATGCAGTCCCGGGAGATAGATACTGTGAACACACTGTGACGCTGGTCCATGGTTAAGATGAATACGTGCGGCGATAGCCTGCAAAGTTGTATTTAAATATAACTGCTGCGCGGGTACGCTGCAGTGTACCGCCAGTAACACACCACCATGTGCTACGGTGTCGGTTGCCATGTCCTTGCGTAATACTTGGTAATTCTTGATCGTGTAATTGTAGTTTCCTGTAAGCTTTGTTTCCTGGAGACACACCGCAATCGGACAGTATTGTCTTAGCACCACCTGCAAGTACTGGGCACTAAATCTTATCCCCTACAATTCCACTGTAATATTGTGTTTAAGGCATCCATTCAAGTGATAAAAAGATACTTAAAGCACAGAAGATGTAGCACGGCTGATCACAGATCACCATCCTAACGGTGTCCATTGTAAAGCCAGAGTATGACGAGGCTGACTTGGGTAGAAGTAGTTTAAAGCTGAGTTCTCGGCCGAGTGTTTGGCGATTCTTGACCCGGTGGTGAGCCAGAAGGCGGCAGGCCTCGTTTATGTGCCCCAGCCGGGGAGGAGGCGGGGGAAGGCCCATGCCGTAGGTAGCCTGGCCTACCGCCGGTCCCTCAATTCGCCTTCGTGGCGATGGGGTAGCCGGCCTTTGGGACAAGGCCTTGGTGGGGTCTTGGCGGCTCGTCGCCCGAGCCCTCTCCATTTGAGCCAGGTGCGCCCTCTTCGCTTCGCGGGCGCGCCTCTCGGCCTCCTGATAGTGGAGGTTGATATCGGGTATTTGGATTGGACGGGTGTTATGGGACGAGGATGCAGGCGCGTAAGTGGAAGTTGAGGGTGGTGGTGAGGTCTGACTCACCGGAAGGGAGGAAGGGTCTGGCAGGGAAGAGGTGGAAATGATTGATTTGGATGGGGTGGTGGGGTGTGAAGGTGAGGGAAGGTTGATGGGGGTACGGGAAATGATGGTTGGGGATTTCAAGGGTGCTGAGGCAGATGGGGAAGGGTCTGGATTGGATGGGGGGACTGGGGAGGCCTCTTGGACCGTTGGACCAGTGTCCACTCCCCACCCTCGGTTTCGGAAGGTTCAGGGATGGAATGGGTGGGGTTGGGGCCGGTGGATGTTGAGGGTAAGGATTGCAGGTTGACGTTGGAGTGCCTGCCGGTTCGCTCGGTCCGTTGGGAAAGACTCCATTCCTTCGGAGCACGCTCAACTGCTTGCATCTGAGTCACTTCGGTAGCTAGTGATGTAGGAGCACCGCATTCTGACACCTCGGAACGGGGTTCCTGCCCAGATTGTCTCGTTGGAGAGGGAACAATTACGCCTAAGGAGCGAAGAAGAGCACTCAGCTGTGCGATCAATTGTGCAGTATTGCATACTGGAACTTGTGAAATTGTGGGAATGTTTTTAAATTTCGAAGCGTACGATACCTTTTGGTGAAATTTCTCATATAAATCCAGATTTTCACGGAACGTAACTTTGTTCGAGTGTTTGATGGATATAATTTCCTTTTCTTTGGTGTAGCTGGGACAGGCGCGATCGAAAGAAGTGTGTGGATTTTGTCCTTTGCCACAGTTTACACAGAAGGATATGTCGGTGGTACACTGCTCGCCTGTGTGGGCGGGAGAAGCACACTTGCAACACGTGGGACGGTTCCGACAAAATTTGTTTGTATGTCCATATCGTTGACACGTCAAGCAACGCATGGGGTTCGGGAGGAAAGGCGCACCTTAACAGTAATGTACCCTATCCGTATCTGAGAAGGCAAATCTGTTCTATTGAAAGTCACAATGATATTGTTGGTTGAAATTAATTATCCGCCTCTCCTAGCCTTTATTTTCTTCGCCGCTGCCACTCCAAACTCTGATAGACCATCCACTATCTCATCCTCCGGCACGTCTTTGAGATCAAAGCAATTTATGATGCCTCGCGAAGTGTTCTTTATTTTGTAGGGCTCAACTGTAATTGGGACTTTCTCGTATCGAGTTTCCTTTCGCTTGAGCATACTATACACCAGTTCGGAACTGTTTAGAGCCGTTTCAGCCTGCTCCGGCACCGCAAACTCAACTTCTAGTCCGCCATCTTTCAGTTTGCCGCAACGAACAATTTCTCAGAATTTATCGCATGCGTGCCGCCTTTGAAATGGTGACAGCGACACGAGATCATTCCCTTGTCCACGAAAAATTAACACTCGAGGTTTCGAAGAGTTACCACAATATGTATTTCCTGGGTTCAGACGACTCCGGACCCCTATAGGGGACCGGTTATTCTGGCCACTGTAAGAGGGACCAGGAACAGTTTTTTGGTTCATGTTTGCCATGCAGTTGTTTTTGTGTTCGGCCCCGCAGACGTCCTACCACCGTGGGGCCCTACGGGGGGACGCCTTTGTCCCGTCATCGGGAGGACGCCAGACGTCCGCGAGGCTATACGAGGCGGTCGGCACCTTCGCACGGCCGGGAGAGAGAGACTCACCACCCCGACCGCACTACGGCGCCGTCGACCCCTTGACCCCAGCCGGCCGGGCCGGCAGACACTGGGAGGAATCTCAGGTCCCCGGCCCGAGGCGACTAGCCACTTAGCCCGCGTGAGGCCCCACGGGCCCGACCGCCCCTCCGTATCGGGACCAAAGAGGTGTGTTGGTCCCCCGTCACAACTAGCACCGTGCGACGGGGGACCTCAATCTCCAGGACTCCGTCAACCCCGGGGGCGGGCCGAGGGGGCGCGGCTACCCCGATAAAGCTGAACTGGTGGGCAGGACCGGGGAAGTTTCCCTGCCTGCTCATATTATGGATAGTTGGTGTTGCAGGGCCAGATGAAGGACGTGGATGTTGGGATGAGATGGGCATTGGAATGGGAGCACATGGACGGAAGGACAAGTGAGACACTCCTGGTCTCACCCCTTCCCGGTATGATGGTCGCCGGGTCATTGGGGCACTGAATCCCCCACCGCGTAAAGGTGGTGCCTTATCGGGGGGGGGGGGAAATGTACTCCGGACGAAGTCAGTATGCACTGCGGCTCACAACCTGGGTGGTACGTTTACCACTGCCGGCATGTGCAAACCTGCGTATCGTTTGACTTCGACATGTGCACCCCTCCATGAGGTAGGACACCGAAGTTTGTACTACGATGCAGCGTCCATTCGATTGTTGCGAAATGCACAAATGGAAATATGTATTATTATGTACAATTTTATTTTATGATGGATTTAATACTGTGACATCTTGCTTTAAAATAAGTTTAAGTTGTCAAAAGTCGCACCATGTCGTTTTGCTCTCAGACAGATGAGGTGTGATATGTAAATATGAAGCCCTTCTTCCAGAATGCCCCGTCGTGTCTATGCTTACTACAATAAAAGCATGGTCTAATATTTTCCTCTTTTTTCCTCCTACAAGGGGGCAGCGTTGAACGTACTTACAGCATTGCTCTGCGGTGATTGTGAAGTCGGGACCAGAACATGCAACATAAAGCTAGATGTTCATAGGCAGTGATAACGAGTATAACTTCCTAATTTTTGCGGAACGTTTTGTCCCCAAAGTATGATTTTTAACAATGACAACTTTGAAAGGCTGCATGACCGACGCAGTCGATGCGCCCTTAATCTCAGACAATTATGAAAGGCAGACATTTAAAAAGAAGTGGCCGAAATACAATATTTTTTTTTCTCTGGAGGGGGAGGCGCGGATACCCTCTATCCAGTGCACACTTTCCGCGTCCCTCGTTTGCACCCCCTCCCCCCCAAAGAAAAGAAAGAAAGATGTGGCTACATCCATGCCTCTGTCCATTTAGGTTGTGCTGTAAATGCATGTTTTGCCGGTATTTCTGTTTGTATACAATTTATGGTTCGTATTATGTTAAGTCGCTTTCGTTCCACGACCTATTTAAACTTACAATTGCATCGTTGGACCTGAGTTATATTTATGCTGTAAGCATGCAATATTATGGTAGGTAAGTTTTTCATATTTCCCTGTCACCTCATCTGTATGAGAGGGACCAAATAGAGGTTTTTGGAGGTGTTTGGGAGGATCGTCGTCATAGAGGTTTTTATTCATATAATTACTATTCATTTCTGAACAAAATTTCAGGTAGTAAAATCGTCTTGACATTTCATTCTGCATAATAATACACATACGCATTTGTGAAATTCACAAAAATAGTCATTGTCACACATGTTTGTGTAACTTCGCAGGCGCGCACCCAGGGTTTTTCCATGGGGGGGGGGGCGGACCGAAAAGGGCACTTGGCCGGCTCCAAAAGGGCACCTGACCGGCCCAAAAAGGGCACTTTGCGGCCCGGGGCACACTGGAAGGTTTGTTGACCCGGGGCCATGAAAAAGAAATGTTTGGACAAAAGGCCAGTTTTGGGCCCAAAGGGCACCCTTGGCACTGGCGGGGCACATATGGTAGGTGATTTGGGGGCTGAATTTGGGACATTCCGGTCAAGAGGGCACTTTCCAGTCGAAAGGGCACTTTGGTCTCGTGGGGGGGGAGGGTTCGGGCCCCCTGGGCCCCCCTCCGGTGCGCCTATGTAACTCCGTGACGTACAACATGGGCATGCACAACCCTTCGTGACGTATGACATTGACATGTGGGCGTAGTATATCGTGAGGGCATCTCCACCAGTGCCGAAATTGTACCGATGTACTGCAGGCACGCAGCATGCCCACAAACAGCACCAGCTGCGCATCCTGGCCGCTCTGGCAGACGCGGACAGGACAGCGAGCACTGTCGCAGGGTGGGACCAGGCGTCCAAGGAAGCCGTGGCCGCCCGCCTGGCCAAAGGAGAGGGTATGTAATAAGAGCCTCTTGGCCTGGGCCTCTTGGGGAGAGGGTATGTGATAAGAGCGGTACTGGGCCTCTTGAGAGAGGGTAAGTGATAAGAGCAGTACTGGGCCTCTTGGGGAGAGGGTAAGTCATAAGAGCGGTACCGGGCCTCTTGGGGAGAGGGTAATTGGCAGGGGCGGGATCAGACCTCCCGGTGAAAGAAAAAATGACAAGTTCGGAACCAGGCTTTCTGGAGAGGGATGAGTAGTAATGTTGAAATCAAACCTATGTAAGGGATAAGTGATAAGAGGGGTACTCGGCCTCTTGGGGAGAGGGTAAGTGATGAGAGCGGTACTGGGCCTCTTGGGGAGAATGTAAGTGATAAGAGTGACACTGGACCTCTTGTGGAGAGAGTAAGTGGTAAGAGCGACACTGGGCAACTTGGGAGAGGGTAAGTGATGAGAGCGGTGCTGGGCCTCTTGGGGAGAGGGTAAGTGACATGAGCGATACTGGGCCTCTTGGGGAGAGGGTAAGTGATGAGAGCGGTACTGGGCCTCTTGGGGAGAGGGTAGGTGATGAGAGCGATACTGGGCCTCTTGGGGAGAGGGTAAGTGATGAGAGCGGTACTGGGCCTCTTGGGGAGAAGGTAAGTGATAAGAGCGGTACTGGGCCTCTTGGGGAGAGGGTAAGTGATGAGAGCGATACTGGGCCTCTTGGGGAGAGGGTAAGTGATGAGAGCGGTACTGGGCCTCTTGGGGAGAGGGTAAGTGATGAGAGCGGTGCCGGGCCTCTTGGGGAGAGGGTAAGTGATAAGAGCGGTACTGGGCCTCTTGGGGAGAGGGTAAGTGATAAGAGCGGTACTGGGCCTCTTGGGGAGAGGGTAAGTGATGAGAGCGGTACTGGGCCTCTTGGGGAGAGGGTAAGTGATAAGAGCGGTACTGGGCCTCTTGGGGAGAGGGTAAGTGATAAGAGCAGTACTGGGCCTCTTGGGGAGAGGGTAAGTGATGAGAGCGGTACTGGGCCTCTTGGGGGAGAGGGTAAGTGATAAGAGCGGTACTGGGCCTCTTGGGGAGAGGGTAAGTGATGAGAGCGGTACTGGGCCTCTTGGGGAGAGGGTAAGTGATAAGAGCAGTACTGGGCCTCTTGGGGAGAGGGTAGGTGATGAGAGCGGTGCCGGGCCTCTTGGGGAGAGGGTAAGTGATGAGAGCGGTACTGGGCCTCTTGGGGAGAGGGTAAGTGATAAGAGCGGTACTGGGCCTCTTGGGGAGAGGGTAAGTGATGAGAGCGGTACTGGGCCTCTTGGGGAGAGGGTAGGTGATGAGAGCGGTGCCGGGCCTCTTGGGGAGAGGGTAATTGGCAGGGGCGGGATCAGACCTCCCGGTGAAAGAAAAATGACAAGTTTGGGACCAGGCTTTCTGGAGAGGGATGAGTAGTAAGGTCGAAATCAGACCTAGGGAGGGGGTAAGTGATGGGAGCGGGACTAGGCCTCTGATAGATAAGTGGTAGGGTGACCAGGCCTGGAGAGAAGGTAAGTGGCAGGGGGATTACAACTCATGAGAAGATGGTGGGTGGTCGGGGCGGAACCAGACCGCATGTGGAGAGGGTAAGTGGCCCGGGGAATAGGCACTGCGTGACCTCTGCAGTCGCTGCGCACCTAAGCTCAAATAGCTAAGTTGCCGGGGTGGGACCGAACCCCATGGGTGGAGGTAAGTTGTAGATGCACCACCATTCGCCACAAGGATCGGATGCTGCTCTGGGTGACTACCGCATATTACCGATCTGGATGTCTGGTACCGTACTCACTGACTTTTTCTTCTGTCGTCGGTCCGGTGGTATATGCATTCCGAATTCCAGTAGACGCACCGTGAAATTAAAATGTATAGTTTGAATGTGGTGGCGGAAGCAACAGCAGCAGGTGCTGACTGATGGGTTCTATGTGCTCTGATGGTGGCGGAAGGCCAATCCTGGCCTGACCGGACTTGACTTATCCTGAGAGGATACCGTCACGTATGGAAGCTATTTGTGTCTTGTGGCAAACAATTTTTGGTATCGATCAGAAGTGGATAATCTCATAATTGATCAGATAATTTCGCGTGACAAGATCACAAATGCCAGAGCATGTGCTAGTTGCGCCCAAACTGCAACAATTTGGGCGGATTCCATTCCATTCCATTCACGAGCTGTTTTCAATAGTTTGAGCCAAACGCAAAATTGCTACATCCGGCAGTATCTCAGCCACTTCTAGTGTCCCTGATAAAGAAAAAGTAATTAACCACATGCTAGCACTCCATTTGCAAAGAAACAGCAATAGAACAATCCAACTAGTTTCGACTATTGGTGACACTCAATTCATCGCGTTTAACAGTGATAGGTTAAGTGTTAGGATAAGTCAGCATAGGTCAGCATAGGTCTTCGCATAAAAATAATCTCTTCGTCAAAAGTATATGTTAACAAGAAATACATTTTAATTCCATTCACGACTGTGGAAGACGCACGGTCTACTCAACGATGTTTATTTCTCGTTTGTACGCACGTGTGTTCGTGTGTCCGATATCAGCGAAGCTGTGTACGGAGGACTTTGCCTGCCTGCCTTGTGGGTGCACTACTGATGACTGCGGTCTCCACAGTTGCGGAGGCGTCGGAAGCTCTGACCGACAATAACCTACCTCACTGCATCACGAGACTTCAGTCCGGCAAGATCGGCCAAATCGTCTCTTACTCATGCGACCTGTGCAGCGTTCGAATGAACTCTCTCGTCACCGCACAGAAGGTAACCATCGATGCATTCTTCATATTGCTGCAATGAGCACTTGATAGCACAGCCGTCTTGGTCTCAGGAGAGCTATGTAATCTGAGATTCGAAAATATTGCTGGAATAGCACATCTGCGATCATTGCAATATGTTCACAAGTTTCCGCTGAATATGTGTATCTGGACGTGGGGAATGTTTTTCATTGTCAGGCATTACATGTCACAATCTGGTGAGAAGCTATCACCTGGTTAGTACCAATTTGTATCACATCACGTCTCCAATGCATTCGTGATACCCCACCTAAACTTCCTCTTCTCCGTTGGAGAGACCAGCCCACTCCCTGGCCTCCCTCTGGCTGATTCATTGCTGCCGACGACAATGCCGCACCTTGTGCCGTACCGACCAGCACCGCGACACTACCGGCTCCGACACCGTCGGTAGCATCGGTCCGGAACCGTCCGACATGACCACCGAGAGATGGCAATCTCAGATCAGCCAGTACAGGTCACCGGTGATTTTTAGTGGCGCTGTTCGCTGGTCATGTGGAGCTGGAGCCAGTTTGGCGACAGCGCGACAGCGGGTAATGCAGGTCGTTGACCGATGCGTGTTAGATGTTGTCCCTTTCCGCACCAATGAGCCGCACTACTGTTTGCCGATGAGTGTTGGATGTTGTCACTTTCATCGCCAATAAGCTGCACCACCGTTGTTCCACTGAATGGGAGCATCTCCGCAGAGGTGACTGGCAGCGCTCAGCCGGTGTAAACTGATCACTCCACTTCCCGTCAGATTCACTCTGAGTCTGGCTTGTAGATTGAACACTCCTGTCGCTTCTGGTTACGTGGCAGTGCCGAGGGAACACTTGACTCTTGTGTGGAGCAGTCTGAGTTCGTACCATGGACTGTCCTTTCCGGGAATTTCCAGCCAGGTGGTAGTACCGAGGGAACATGTGACTCGTGTGGGGACCAGTGTGAGTCCTTGACTTCCCGTCATATCCGGGTATGTGGCGGCGCCGAGTGTGCACGTGATACTCATAAGACCTCATATTTGTCAGCTAGCAGTTTTCCTGCTAACGACAACTTGTTAATTGCCTTTTTGCATTGTATGCATATACCATGTTTACGCTCCGAGTGTTCACGCTACGAAGATCGAACGTGTATTGTGCACCGATACGCCGATATTGTATGGTAAGTTGTATGGGTTTGGCAACTTTGTTTTACGGAACGGTAGCGACACTGCTCCGTTGTTCAGAAACAGCTCCATTCAGAATCGATTCATCGATTTTACCGAGCGAAATTTTAGGTAATAGTGGAAGAAGTCCTGACATCCGAGGAAGATCCAACAGCAGAGGACTTCCCCAGGCTTAGCTGGTTTGTATTGGTGGGGGTCTCTTGTCCGACTTCCTTGGAGGAGATTGGTCTATATTGTGAACTGCTGGACTCCCTGCAACGTGATTGATCGACATTGAAGGACTCCGGAATCACTTGAAGAGATCGGTCGCCATCGGGGACGGATGGCTGCTGGTTTCTCTCCATAACTTGATTTGTCGATATTTCGGAACTGTATTCTCCATATGGCATGATTGCTCGACATTGATAACAGTTCGACACTGCTCTTTAATTGACTGTCAGTGGATAATTCTGTGAACCCCTATGATGTGGCCGGTCGGCAGCCCGGGCATGTTTTTGCTCTCAGTGACGTAATTTGTTGTCATTGCAGCACCTCGTGTCTCGCGGTCACAAAGCCGTCGAGCAGGGCCTGCCTGCGCCCGGCCGCACACAACGACCGACGTCACGCCGTAAAAGGGTGGCTGCTGCCGCCAGGCAGTCATGGTTCTGGTGACGTCACCGACGCGTCATTCTGACGTCAGACTTGCTGGGACACTGTGATGGACTCAGGGCTCCGGTGACGTAGAGAGCGCTGTCCAGTGAAGCTGCCCATTTATGGTTCAACTCATGTGTGCTGGTGGTGATATTCCAGATGAGCATGCTCTCCCTGCGAGACTGTTGTGAGTCAGAAGTCAATATATGCGGTGCGGTAGCCACCATCTTTACACGGAGGAGTGTGTGGAAAGCATGCCACGAAGCAGCCTCAGGGGTGTGCGTGACACTTGGGACCAGCGTTGGAAAAGTGGCCCTTTTTTGGAACTTTTGCAATCCAAAGAATTATACACTCCGGAAAAAATACACTCCTTGCATTGCTGGATGAAGACATACTTAACTAGCAAGACAGCTAGATGTCATTATACAATAGTGATAACTTGGGTGGAGAGGAAGATTCAGTCATACTGGGTCCCCCACCACATGAAGTTTCCGGTATAATTGATGATAATACACATTTGCTATTTCGGGTCATCTGTAGGCACATTCCAAGAGGAGGCAGGAGTGGAGCCTAAAATGAGATGCCAGCCAGATTGGAAAAATATCAGTTTGCTAGCATGCACAAGTACAACATATGTCAATGGATGGCAAAATATGGATCACTGCAGTCTGAATATGATCTTAATGCCACTGAACATTCCATATTTCACAACATTCCATCTTCCATATCATTCCATAACATTCCATTTGTGCATGTGCGATTTCTGGTGAGGTGCAGGTGAATTAATAAACAGCCACCAATGCATTCATGTGAAATTCATGTGCATTCATGTGAAAAGTGTAGCACTTCCCCCAAATCTCCAAAATACTGGTGGGTGAGCTGTGTTTTGCTACAGCATAGGAATTGTCATGGGCGCTATTACTTTTCCACACATGTTTTACACACATTTTGCCTCCATGAAGCATACAAAGGCATTGGGTTTGGCTAAGTTATGCTATATTTTTTTTTTGTTGTAAGTTATCCATTTATCAAGTTCCTTTCGGAATCATTCAGGATTATTTATTAAAAAAAAGTTTTTGAATTTTTAAGAACACTTGGGCTAGCATAGGCTGTTTGGTTAGAATAGGCCATTTACTTTTACTTTGTTGAAGGAAAAAATTGCTTAGAAGATTTTTATTTAAAAAATGCTTTCTTGCATCCAGTTAGGCTGCAGCTTTTTCTTCATTTTTAACATCACATTTCATGGTATATTTCCCAACCAAACCCGAGCCACTTTTTTGGTGTCATTTTGCTACCCAACTGCACTTGCCAAAACAATGTGCTGTCACATCATGTAAGTACCTACATTATGAACACATTCATAATCATTGCACAAAAATAAATTTCAAGAAATCAAATCACCTTAAACTGCAAATTTGTCCATTCAGAAAGTCACAGGCCAGAAATGTTAAAAGTATAACGGTATTCAATGGAGAATGGGGACAGGATGCACCTAATAATTCCTGAACATTTCATGAATGCACAAATAATGCTTGAATGCATGCATATCTATAACATCTGCAGTCGATGTGCACTGAAGGGGCCCAGCCCCCATTTTGAAAGAAAAACATTCACGCTTCAAAATGTGGTAAGTGAAAACAAGATTTTCCAGACAAAAGCAAAGCAATCAGTTTTGCTCATTTCTACGCTTGTCAAA
Source organism: Imbricaverruca yamaguchii (assembly GCA_034440575.1). NCBI lineage: Eukaryota > Metazoa > Arthropoda > Thecostraca > Neoverrucidae > Imbricaverruca > Imbricaverruca yamaguchii. Next base: position 82,567 of record JAOTOL010000981.1, read on the forward strand.
ACATCGCAGGAATTAATATTATCATGTCCTGCTCCTTGTATTATCTCAAGATATCCCGTCACACAACACAAGCTTACAGCTTTGGTTTATCCAAATCAATAACTCGAATTACCGCGAAGATATTTGATATAGGTAAGTAGGTAGGTACCTACATAGTCAGACAATACAACCTCTGATACCTCGAGCCAGACACGCAGTCAATTCCATCCGGATAGCAGCGCAGAGCTTTAAAGAAAATCCTTCGTTGAATAAAAAAACAACTACGCTCCGCTAACCAAATATAGGAATTCACCTTCACCAGCCCGACCGCGTTCTTGGATTCAATGAGTTCACCGCTCTCCATCTCCCACTCCGGCCGGAGCTATTTGAACCATTGCCACAAAAAGCCATGGATAATGCATTTCTTCTTGGTTCCTTGGAAAATGATATGTTCTGCATCAATTGGGATGGATAAAACCGTTCATGTTTATATTATTAAGCGGTCAGGAGCGATATACATACAAGATATCGGAATGATTTTCCCCATGAAAATTGCCTGAATGGTACCAAAACGTTCCTAAAACCTGCTAACACTGCTCCAAAATGAAGATCCATAGAACCAGAAATTTCACCTTCTTTCGATTTCATGACTTATATTGTTTCAGAATTTCATCAACAAGCGGGAATAGTTGCATTCATGCCACTCCGGCCGCGAGGTTTCCCCACTCCGGACAAATTCAGATTTACGTGTGTTGACCTAATTCTCTACACATTTATAAGCCTCATTCTGATCCAATGATTAATTTCTTCCCACAGTCCTGATTATTATTAATTGAGAAAAATGTTCCCTGTAATTCTCTTGGCAGTTTTCTCTAACTTATTTTGATTTTTTGGTATTTCATAGCAATCATGGCGCGAAATGAGACGCTAATTTCCGCTCGTCCGTGACGATAGTTTGTTTTACAGCAGCAATTTGCCCGCCCGTCTAGTCGCTTTTCATCCTTCCAAAGCATTCCTTGCTTCTACTAAACATTCCAGACATGAACTAAAAAGTGCATTGAAATACATTTAATATTAATAAGGATTGACTTCAATATTTTTTGTCAGCTTTCTCATTTGAAAAAAGAGAATTTCATTGTGGAGAGAGTAAAATATTTTAGACGGATTGTTTTCGTATAACTTTCCTTGAACCATTATATATTCCGAAACCCATATCCCGAAGTAACATTTTAGACCCTCCCATTTTAGACTCAGCGGTGCACGAACGTCCTGCTCTCGAGGTATGTTGTGAATTTGTATTAGTTGTGCGGTGTTGGTACCTATGCTAGGAGTGGCAGGTATTGATATATAAACTTGGTTGACATCGATTAAGTATGCTATTGTGATCATTTTCTCTACCATTGCTCAGGAAGTTGCCTTATAAGTCATTCACGTAACGTGGATGACTTCAGACGACGATGTGTGGTGGACCCCATCTGGTTGTCTGTGAGACACTGGGATAAGAACCTAATAAATGACTTAAAGGCGTTTTATTCTTGAGGAAGAAGAATTGTCGGGTTATTTTACGACGCATTCAACCGCAAGGTTGCATAGCGCCGCCACCCTATATCACACCGATTGGTCGTGGGTGGACTCTGCAAATGCCGCCGGCCGCGAGATTCGAGTCCCACGCTCCACCATCTAAGCTACCGAGGCCCTGGGTTTTTTATTCTTCATTCCAGGAGACATCGCTGCATTTTTCAAAATTTATACACTTCGTTATATATAAAATGTATATACTCCGTTACTTGGTGCTTCAAAATACACCCCATAATTTGGCAAACTGGGAAATTATACACCCCATAACATAATGCTTCTCAAGATTATACACTCCATACTTTGGCAAGCCAAAAAATTATACACCGAGTCCAAGACCGAGAAGTGAAAATCCAACACTGCTTGGGACGTTCCACGACACATCGACAGGTGTTGAAAACCATTTCTACGATTTTGATAAAAATTGGTACCAAGGGTTACATTGGGCAGTAAACAAGCCTAGCACAAGCGAGCACGCGCCACGCGGCAGTCGGCATGCGAGATGCGGCGTCTCTGCTATATCTCTCACCTCGCCGATCATGCGAGATGCGGCGTCTCTGCTATATCTCTCACCTCGCCGGTCATGTGAGATGCGGCGTCTCTGCTATATCCCTCACCTCGCCGGTCATGCGAGATGCGGCGTCTCTGCTATATCTCACCTCCCCGGTCATGCGAGATGCGGCGTCTCTCCTATATCTCTCACCTCGCCGGTCATGCGAAATGCGGCGTCTCTGCCATATCCCTGACCCCGCCGGTCATGCGAGATGCGGCGTCTCTGCTATATCCCTGACCTCGCCGGTCATGCGAGATGCGGCGTCTCTGCTATATCCCTCACCTCGCCGGTCAAGCGCCGACCCGCGTGCACAAGAACAAATCGTTTGACTGTTCCGGCGTCGCATCTTGCAGCTCACAGTTGGCCTTCCCGCCGCATACTGATGTGCCTCCATACGATCCGGTTACCGACCTCCCGAATGCGCCGCTCTACACAACTGGTTGTGTTGCACCTTACAGCGGACCGCACTGCCCGGTTCAGGTCACAACACCCGTGGCCTGGCGCCTCCCCGCGGCCGCTAATGAGCTCCCTGGCGTCGTCAGACACCGCTGGGGCGCTAGGGTTCCGCAGTCGCATTATTTATTTCACAATACATGCCCTCCACGCGCAGTGGCTGTTATGGACAGTCTGGTTTGGGTAGGAGCGTGGTTGTCGAGGATCGGTAAAAACATAGACAAAACACTCTCAATTTAGAGTGACAGTAGATGGGCGCTATATCATCAACATGGTTGATGCGCCCTAAAGCCCAAATAGCTAACTAGAGTAACAGTAGGAGAGCCAAATCCAGCACTCCACTCATCTTCCACGAGATCATAGTACAAAGCATGATGAGTCGATGAGATGGGTCGATCCGGCGGAGACATCGAGAACGAAGTGCGATGAGAACGAGCGAACTCGATGAGCGCACGGACAGATGTGTGAGCGGTAACATCACAAAATATTAAGCCACAGCGTTTCACAAGGTAAGCACAGTTTGACATCAACATGTGGAGAATTGATACAGAATCATATGCACTAGTAGTGGCAAACTGAAAACATGAATAGAGATAGTCACACTGGAAACTTTTCGCCAGGTCTGAGTCAGGTTTCCTAAAGTCACTGTTGAAATCGCCACATATCACTGCGCTGCCCGTGACCGAATGACACACGCTGGTATTGATATTCCAGTTCGCTACACTCGCATGAACCGCATTTCTCTTATGGGGCCCTCATACGGTGCGTCTGTGGTGAGAAAATCCAGTACTTCATATTTCTATTGCATGGGCATGTTATTACTGATTACATAAAACTTTCTATTCTGAGCGAGGCCCAAGACCGAATACCTTTGACGTGACAAAGGAAACGTTATCAACGTGAGTGACCTGATACGGCAGCGACGTTTTTGTGCTGGAAAATTGAGAGGTCAGCGTGGCTTCCAACAAAATGCTCAAATTGTTCCACAATTAAATTCAAATTGCTATGCGTGATCAGCTGGGCTGCAAATGCCGGATTTTTCAGGTAGCGCTGTTCTATGCCTCTATAAAGGCATCTTCCCGGCTTTTGCTAGGTGCAAATCATTCTATTTTCCTTGTGGGGAATGGATGTACTAACATAATGAGTCACGCGCTAAATGTAAAGAACCATGTAGCCCGCTTTGAGGCGACAAAAACGCACAAGGCACGTGATGTGCCGTCTGGCATCATACCCCTCCAGGAGACATGCTCGGTAGTCTGGAGACGTAATTAGCGCACAAGGCACGTGGTGTGCCGTCTGGTGTCACACCCCTCCAGGAGACATGCTCAGTAGTCTGGAGACGTAATAAGCGCACAAGGCACGTGGTGTGCCGTCTGGTGTCACACCCCTCCGGGAGACATCATGCTCGGTAGTCTGGAGACGTAATAAACGCACAAGGCACGTGGTGTGCCGTCTGGTGTCACACCCCTCCGGGAGACATCATGCTCGGTAGTCTGGAGACGTAATAAACGCACAAGGCACGTGGTGTGCCGTCTGGTGTCACACCCCTCCGGGAGACATCATGCTCGGTAGTCTGGAGACGTAATAAGCGCACAAGGCACGTGGTGTGCCGTCCGGTGTCACACCCCTCCGGGAGACATCATGCTCGGTAGTCTGGAGACGTAATAAGCGCACAAGGCACATGATGTGCCATCTGATGTCACACCCCTCCGGGAGACATCATGATCGATATTCTAAGTGCTCGTAATAAGTGATAAGTGTAATAAGTGCTCTGCAAATATTCGAACCATTTTTTTCCGAAGCTTGCTGGGACGAATATTGTTCGCTTAATGAGCATGATGATTGTCTAAATTTGATCTCAATAAAACAAATCAGTTACTATGATGTTCCATTCACGTGCACCGTGGATTGCGTAGTGCACGCAGTCGGAGAATGACCTGCGGCGGTCTTACGCTCAGGACTACATCTTCGTGGGGATTCTGTGATGAACTACAAAGGTAACCGTTCATTTTTTTATTCAGTACTTAGTCAGGTGTATCACGGCACCATTAATGCAACTTTCGAAAGCAATCCGAGGATGGTCCATGAGGTCAGAGTAGAATATTTTCATATTCTACTGATATTTCACGTATAGCTGGCATACCATCTTGGCCACCACAGCTGGGCTGCTGGAATCTACCTCAGACCACGGACAATTTATCGAGTGCGTTACGAAATCGGACTATAATTGGACATAACGCGCTGCCAGACATCCCCGACCCGCGTCACAATGTAATGGGACCAGTCACAAGTGGAGAGAGCGCTAGAGAAACTAGAGACCTCGTTTGACCTTCAAAACAGTCGCAATGCTCTTTTGGATATTCAGAAGCGACGAAGGCGATTTGGGAAAGTCACTGTGATTTGTGATCGTCACTGGTAAGGACAAAAGTAATAGAAATGCCTTCACGTTATGCAATATGTTCCTTCCTCAATGTCAACATATAACAAAGGTACGTAATCATGTTTCACCGTGAACACTGAAAGGCTTATATCATTGCCAATCACTGTAATATCAACCTTCTGGTGTTTCAAACCACACATTCTGGAAACGAAAAGATGAACACCACTCACTGAGTAATCGCATTCATCTTGAACTGCTTGGGAACAAACTTGGCGCGGACGCATCCATGTCCACATCCTGAGGCTGAAATGAATCGCCTTGTATCATGAGCCGTCTACATCTGTCTAATAAAATAATGCAACAGAATTACACAATGCAATGCAAAACAAGAATTTGTTATCGGATAGTATTATAATGCGTACATTGATTGATTATTTATTCATTATTTGGCCTTTGGGGCGCATCAACGGCTACTGGTTATGTAGCGCACATATCTGTTTTTGTCATTCTATAATTGGCGGCATGTGCCTATTTTTGGAATGGATAGATTACGTCGAACTGGGCCGTCAAGATATATCGATATATTTTTCCTGTCTGGATGCTCTCAGAATTGTTACCTAAAAGATCAGAGTATGACATTTTGTGGAAATTGGAGCCGAAGTGATGTCTTCGATAAACCATGAAGTTGGGGCAAGAAAACAATATATGTCGAACAGTCAGTCATTGGTGAGCCACATCGGGAACAGTAAGGTCTTGCCTCCTTTCTCAAAAGGTAACCGTGCGTTGCATAAGTGTGCCCTATTCTCAGTCGTGCAAGAATTACCTCTTCTCTCCTACATTTTCTCAGTAATGATGTCCATGGTGCCAGAACCGGTTTGATAGATCGGAGTTTGTTTAAAACCTGGGAGTTCCAGCTTTTCTGCCACTTTCTTTGGAGGAATTCATTTACTCTTGCGTAGTAATCCCTGGCGGGGAGGGGTAGAGCTCGAGTCCTATGTGATTGCGCGGCACGCTTTGCAGCAGGGTCTGCGAGCTCATTTCCCATGATGCCGGTATGACTCGGTACCCATCAGAGGACAATCCTCTTACCAGCTCTACCCAATGAAGTCAAACTTGCTATGATTTCTTGAGCGAAATGGTTAGATGGGTAAAAGATCGAAGAGCCTGAAGGCTACTCAATGAGTCTGTCACAATAAGATGTTGGGTTTCGTCTCCAACTTCAATAAAACATAGCGCCTTAATAATAGCAACCAGCTCAGCAGTGTACACAGACGCGTGCGGTGGTAGGGTAAAACATCTCGTGGCTGCACGACATACAAATGCACACCCAGTTCCATCGACCGTCTTGGAACCGTCAGTGTATGTTCTTCAGTAGCAGCGATACAATTCTAGAAGCTCCAATGCTTCTGCTCTGAGAACCTCTGGGGTGGTGTGTCCTTTCTTGGCATTCGTGAGGGAGATATCAATTTCTGGTGAAGTGAGTTCCCGTGGCGGGGTTTGTGTGTGTTTGATCCTCGCGACACCTCGTAGTGGGATTTCAGCATCTTCAAGTAGCGCACGAATTCTGACACAGAATGGGCGTAGTCGATCCCCTCTCTGCCCACGGAAGACGGACAGCATACGGTGTGAAAAGACGAATTTATATGTGGGATGCCCTGTAAGCTGCCTTAGTTTTATTGCGTATCTTAGTCCTAGTTTCTCGCGTCTGTTTGCCAGCGATGGTTCATGGGCTTCTGCCAATATACTTGCAGCTGGTGATGTCCGAAAGGTGCACTGTGTCGAGCTTCCGTTTCAATGAGCAACTAGTCCCGTCATATATAAGTAATGCGTAATCGAGTTCGAGCGAATAAGTGATCGATATAACATTAAAAGGGTCATTCTGTCGGCTCCGTAATGAGTTCGTGAGACACATTTCATAATGTTCATTGCTCGGAAGCATTTATCTCGCAATGTGTTGATGTGGTTGCCGTAGGATAACCGGCTGTCCAGATTGACACCGAGGAATTTTGCCTCTGGTCGCACGGGTATTTGCTGGCCATACAACTGAACAGCCATCTCCGGACAGTGACGACGACGTCGACAAAAGTGAACAGCGACCGTTTTGGTGATAGAAAATCGGAGGCCGTTCACTATCGTCCACCTTTCGAGGTAGGCTACAGCCATCTGCAGCTGTCTCTCCATGGATGGTGATCGCGACGCACATGACCAGATAGCCAAATCATCGACAAAAAGTGATCTCCCAATACTTGATAGTTCTTTGTCTATGTCATTGATTAAGATTGTAAACAAAGCAACACTGAGAACGTTCCCTTGTGGGACTCCGTTCTCCTGGGTAAAACGTGGAGATAGATGGTTTCCCACGCGGACTTGGAAAATACGGTCACATAGGAAGTTTTCCAAGAAAAATCCCATCGGTACACGTATCCCATGCTTCCACACTTTTTGTAATATTCCGTAACGCCACGCTGTATCATAGGCAGCCTCTATGTAAAAAATATTTCTCCCACGTGCCCATTTTGCATGAAACTGTTTTATTTCTGTGTCTATTCGTAAAACATGATCTATGGCGCTACGATTCTTCCGGAACCCACACTGAGAGTCTGCGAGGATGCCTTCTTTTTCCAGAAACCAGCTAAGGCGAACATTTATCATTCGTTCCATGAGCTTACACAGGCATGACGTCAACGAAATGGGGCGATAATGTAACGGGTCACGGCCAGTCTTGTCTGGCTTCACGATAGGGATTATAATGGCTTCCCGCCAAGATGGGGGGAAATGGCCGCCGAGCCATAATGAATTGAAAGAGGAAAGAAGAGAAGCAAGAGCACAGGGCGGGAGGTGCTTCAGCATGTCATTGTGGATGTCGTCCGGCCCCTCCGATGTTGTCTGGAGTGACCCTATAGCAAACGTTAGCTCTGCCATGGTAAAACGACGATTGTAAGAATGGTGTATTGATGTGGTGAAATCAATTGGCATCGACTCCTGTATTTATTTGTGGCGTAAAAACTCTGGGTCAGCAACGCTTCCTCGACTTCGTTGCGCTAGAGCGTGGCCATTCGTATAAGCAACTTCTGCAGGATGTGTAACATCCTGGTTCGCGATTCGCAGCACCGGGAGAGGAACTGAGCAGTATGTGCCGGGAATTCTTTTCACTCTGGACCATACCTGTGACGAGGAGCTAGACCGATTTAATGTATTTATGTAGGCCCTCCATGATGTACGCTTCGCTTCCGAGATAGTACGACGTACAATCGCTCTAGCCTTACGGAACAGAACTAGGTTTGCTGTGGTACTGTTTCGATTAAATGCTTTAAATGCACGGCGCCGTGTCCAAATAGCGTCTCTACACTCCATAGTCCACCATGGAACAGGGGTTCGACGAGGACAGTTCGATGTTTTTGGGATGCACCCTGCTGTTGCTTCTATGATCAACGGCGATAAGTTTTCTATTGAGTGTGGTTCTCGTTCAGTTGGAGTGGGGGATGTGCTCTTGAGTTGAGCTTCAAATGTGGTCCAGTCAGCTTTGCGCATGTTCCATCTTTTGGGTCTGGTTCCTAGTGTTGTGTTTGTTCGATGTGTCAGCCATATGGGGAATTGGTCACTACCCATGGGGTCGTCGGATACCGACCAATCAAAATGGTGTGCGAGCTGTGGGCTACACAGACTCAAATCTATCGCCGAGGAATGACCTGATGGCAGCGTAAAGTAGGTATGAGTGCCAGTGTTTAAGATACATAGGGATTCGTCTGTTATAAATTGATGCAAGACACGTTATCACATCTATATAAATTGATGCAAGTCTCTTGCGTTCACGTTATGGCAGCTCCACATGGTGTGGTGAGTTAAAATCCCCCAGAACTAAAAATGGTGGGGGCAGTTCTAACACTAACCGGACTAGTTCGTTGCAGGTAAAAACAGTCTCAGGGGGCAGATAGATCGAGCATATCGTGAAAAAGTGCGATCTAGTTGGATGCGAGCTGCCACTGCTTGGAGGTCTGTTTTCAGCGCGACCTCATTTGCTCCGACACTATGGTGAACAGCTAGTATTACTCCACCATGTGCGACAGTATCGGTCACCAAGTCTTTTCTGAAAACCGAGTACCCCTGCAAAGTACAGGGGAGGTCTCTTGAGGTTGCTACAGGGGAGGTTTGCTCTCTTGAAGGCATATAGCGAGAGGGCAGTACCGATTTAAAGCTACCTGGATCTCTTGGGCGCTGTTCCTAAAACCTCTGCAGTTCCATTGTAAAAAGCACCGGCTGGGAAACATTTAGGGTTTGACTAGAATAGCGGGAGAGTTACACGATAAATTTGCTTCTGACTAGACAGCGGCGAAGGGGATTAAAAGTCAGTGCACTGCCCAGGCACAGGGTCAGTTATCCCCTGAACTCGGCCCAAGGGACTGGGTCCTCGGGCGAGAACGCGGGGATCCCTCCGCCGGTGGGGAGCCTGATAGTGGCATGCCTGTTTTATGGGCCCCCAACCGGGGTGGAGGTGGAGGAGGGCCCATTTCGTTGCTTGGCGGGGTTGGTCCCTCCACCCGCCGACGCGGCGATGGAGTGGCTGGCCGTGGGGGTAGAGCTTTGTCAGCTTCTTGGCGGCCAGTTGTCCGGGCCCTTTCCATCTGAGCGAGACGTGCCAGTTTGGCCTCGTGGGCACGTCTTTCGGCTTCCTGGTAGTTCAGGTTCACGTCGGAGATAGGTATTGGTCGGTGGGTGTTTCTGGACGGTGATGGAGGTGTGGACGGGGATGTTGAGGGAGAGGCCTGCTTCACGGGAAGGGGGGTGGCTTCAGGGAGGGAGGAGGTGGATGACAGGGAATTGGCGGTGGTGTTGGTGCGCGGAGGGGCTGGAGGGATGTTGGAGGGAGGATGGGAAGCGGAAGATGGGGGTTTCGAGGTGGGTGGAGTTGTAGATTGGAAAGGGCTGGCCTTTGGTGGGGAGGACAATGTGGACTTGCCTGAACGCCCGTTCCTCCGCACCTCCTGCCAGTTTCCATCGCGCTCAAGGGGGACAGTGGGCGTGTGATCTGCGTGTAATCCATCCACGGGATCCGTGGCTTGTGCTGCATTCCCCACTATCGCGGCTTCTTTGGCTGCTATTGTGGATAACGGGGGCCAGGCGACCCCGAAGCATCGTAGCAGAGCTATAAGCTGACCAATCAGCACGGCAGCACTGCCGTGTTCATGCTGCTGCGGGCGGGCTGGGGCCTCACTCATCGTTGGTAGTGTTGCTGCTTTGGCAGCGTAAGAAATTACTTGATGTGTACTTGTATACATATCTCGGGCTTCGCGGAACGAAATGTTGTGGGTGAATTTCAGTGACAGAATCTCCTCTTCTTTAATGTAAGCAGGGCAGGTACGGTCATATGAAGTGTGCGGTGCTTGCCCACTTCCACAATTCTCACACCAGGGCTCCTGGACGCCACAGTTGTCTGTATTGTGGGTGGTAGCAGCGCAATTTGCGCAAGCGGGCCGATTACGGCTTGCCGGCTTGGTGTGTCCAAAACGTTGACATTGGAAGCATCGCATGGGATTCTGGATATACGTACGAACCTTCACACGAGTATATCCGATAAGAACTGTGGCTGTAAAGTCAACTGTATTAAATGTCAAAATTATGTTGTTGGTTTGTTGCATCTCCGTTCCCTTTCTCGTATTGATACGACGAGCCTCAGTCACCCCCACTTCCGATAGGCCGTCCACTATTTCCGCATCAGAAACGTTTCTTAGGTCGTAGCAGTTGATAATTCCCTTTGAATAGTTTTTCGTCTTGTGGGGTTCAGTGAAAATTGAAATAGTTACCTCACGTCTGTCACTACCCTCCCGCATGCTGTATGTGATTAGTTTGGCTGCTAGCGCATATTTCGCATCCGCTCTCCCCGAAAACTCCACTTCCAGCCCTCCGTCACGCAAAGTGTGGCATCTGATGACAAGCCCGAATTTATCACATACGTATCGTCGCTGAAACGGTGATAATGAGGCCAGCTGCTTGGCACCTTCACATGCTCGGAAAATGAGTATACGTGGACCTGCCCCGTTCACAGCGGATCGGTCTGTCTGGCTCCTGCGAGAAGAGCCAGGAGTTGTGTTTTTGTTTTGAGTTGCCATGCAGTGCGGTTGGTTTCGGCTCTTCAGGCACCCTACCTCACGGGGCCCTGCTGAGGGGACGCCTGTTGGTCGCCAGGCGCCTGAAGAGCTATACGGGGCGGGCGGCGCCTTCGCCCGGCCGGGAGAGAGTAACTCACCACCCCAACCGAGATCCAGCGCCGCCCACCCCTTGACCCCTGCCGGCCAGGCCAGCAGGCGCTGGGCCGGGGCCCAAACCTTCGGCCTGAGGCGACATGTCGCTTTGCCAGTATGGGGCCCTACGGGCCCGTCCGCCCCTCAGGGATATCAGGACCAAAGCGGCGTGTTGCTCCCCCGTCACAGCTAGCAGCGTGTGACGGGGGACCTCAGCCTCCAGGACTCCGTCAACCCCGGGGGACGGGCCGAGGGGGCGCAGCTACCCCGATAAAACTGAGCGGACGGGTAGACCAGGGGAAGCTGACCTACCTGCTCGTGGCAAGGGAGGGGTTCGTGTTGCAGGGTTGGATGAAAGACATACAAAGGGACGTTGACACGGGTTGGATACTGGGAAGGGAGAGAAGTATGGGCGGTGGGGACTACGCGAGTCCCCGGAAACGCCTCCGCCTTTCCACACCCCTTATCGGGGCGGCTGTGTTACCCCGAGGGAGCGCCAATTCCCTGGCCAGCCGAGTAACGAGGCTGACCCCACTGCGGGGATCATAATGCGTACAATGATCTACAGATGCACAAATTATCCCATACCTGGTCAGAATCCCAGTTCAGACTAATGATCTATCACTGCGATAGTATTAAGCAGTTCAAATACCAACGCGTCTCACTTCACTCAACTGTCATTAACAATATGAAAGTTGGGCAAGTTGGGTGGTTCGCATCGGTAAGTAGTTCATGAACTAGTGCGGTGCTGTGTGTCACTGGTGCGAACTTGTGGTACACCTCCGTTCCTTTTACCGTGATGGCTTTCGGGAAGCACTCGGTGAGGTAGGTCATGACGTGCTTTGATACAAATATGAATTTGATGCAGCTGGCTAGCTTCCGCGACAAATCCTCAAACATGTCCTCGGCCGTTAGTATCTGGTTGCGGGCGCTTGAGGCTCTCTTGAGCCGCGGCACGCCTGGCTGTGATCCCGATGCCGTCGCAAGCGCCCTTGCCATTAAATGTGACAAAATAGCCACTCACAAGGTACCTAAAAATCCGCCTGATGGTGACACACGTTAACGAAGGCGTGCTTATTCGTATACTGTCGTCTGTGATATAAGCATTGTTTTAAGGTCAGGTATCACGGTCCGAATTTCCTGGATAAGCCTTTGCAGAAAAGCATGCACCATGTCGGTGTTGTGCTTTGTGTCATCAGAGATACAGCAGTAGCTCTGATAACACCGCACCTCTTCTTCATCTCAGTACACTCAGTGGCGTCGCCACGAAGTTTTTTCAGGGGGGCAAGGTCGAAAGGGGGCCTCCTGCTCCCCGAAAAGGGGCCTCCATTGTGTTAAGGCCTCCTATTGTTTTCAGGCCCTTAGTATGGGTCGGGAATGGGGAAACATGATTTCATATTAATGCACTGTGTGTTCTTGGCACGGTGCATTATATACTCAACACGCAATAGCAATAATAATTTTTCGCTGAAAACTGGGCCATACCAAGGTATAAATGAGTAATATGTGGATAAACACCTAAGCTACCACCAGCTTGATGCCCTAAGCAAAGCGAAAGCGATCATTTCTCAGTCCTAGGGCGATATTTTCGCGAAGGTGACAACAAGAAGTGGTTTTCTTTGGTTTTCTGATCGGAACCTTAGGAATTTGCGAATTTTTCTAACATTTAGTGCTGGCTGCAAGGCACCTGTCAAACAAGCTAAAATAACAAATTCTTCGCGATGGCCTGGGATTTCGGCCGCTACTTTGTCAAAGGGGACCTATCGAAATGTAATGATTAGTGATCAACTGAATTTTTCGGTGGAGGGGCCTAATCTACCACTATCTTCTCTGATTCGTCTGATTTCAACCCTAACTCCCCCACCAAATTCTTAGGTTTTATTTTGGTATCCCGTGATAAATCAAATCACACTGCTGAAATTACACCTATATCACAACAACAGGATCGGTATCCGAAAATGTCAAGCTGGAGCCCTTCAAAATAAGGAGGGATTCCCAAAAGTCAACGTGAGGGTCAGTAAAATGGCTCTGGAGCACAGAACATACTACCAGATGCCTTCACAAATTGTGTACGCCGCCGAAAAACATACGGAATCTCGAAAAATCGAGATGTGATGCAAATACATGGCGCCAGGGTCTCGAAATGTCCGGCCGGAATTCGGTATTTTGAGAGAAGAAATCAGAAATGATTCCCAAAAATCGCATTGAGCCAAAAAAACTGGCGTTGGGTACCCGGAACCACGCGCCTGGGAGCGATAAGTCAGACTGGGACACAGCAAAATTGCACCGAAGTCCTAAAGCCGAACAAGGGCCCACAAATGTGCGTTAGAAGCCCCAAATAAACACAGCGGGACTCCAAGAGTACAACGGGGGCCGAAGATACAACTGACGCCCTAAAGCACACAATCCCCCAAAAAGCGTCAGGGCCTTAAAGCATGCATTGCAGCCTTAAAAACATGCATGAAGCTCTAAAAAAAAATACACTGGACTCTCTCAAGGCACTCAGAGACTATGCTAACGCACAAGGATCTAAAAAAGTGATTGGACCCACAGAAGGCAAAATGGCTTCAAATCGAACAAAAAGACCAGGAGCTATATTAGCACATCGGGTTCTTCGAAAACGCCCTTACACGTAAAAATGTCCTCGGTGTATAAAAAGCAACAAACCCTAAAACGAGCAAGAGTTTAGAAAATGTATTAAACCCCTAACTTCAATTTAAAATATATTACCCGTCACTTTGAAATATAAAATTTCCCAATTTTAGGCATTCCAGTACATATCACACCGGTCAGTACATATTTTTTCCCGGGAACCTTTTTGGCCATTTGCGAGCATTCCTTTCCGCCTGGGAGCTATCTCGTGTATCCAATGGCCTTTTTCTCCAATTTTATGGCCTCCTCGTTCATCATGGGTCTTATTTCAAATCGTGTGTCGTCCTCATCCGAATTAGGTGCCTCCTGCCATGTCTCTGGATCATCCTTTTCTATCTTGGTGGATCCTATTTTGCGTCTCCGAAACCTCATCTCATATCCACTGGCTTTCTTTTCCGTCTTAGGGCCTCTTCTCATTGTCTGCTGCCTACCTTCCTGTATTGGGGCCTCCTTTGCAATTCTAGGGGCCCCGTGTCAATTCTTGGCAATCTCTTCATTTCTGATGCCTCCTACCCTCTTTAGGTGACACCTTTTTAAAACTATGGGACTCCTTTCAAGTCTTGGAGGCCTCCTCATCTGTGTTTGGAGCCTCATTATCCTCTTACCAGGTTGCTTTTGTGTCCTAGTCCTAAATCTTATCTTCTAGGGTACTCGTCTTCTACAATGTGGGCCTCATCTGGCCGGTCTCACTGGCCTCTCATTCCTAGGGGACCTTCTTACCCATCCTGGGACCCCCTCTCGCGTCCGGATAAATATCTCTTGTCATTATTTTCTGTTGTATGGTCCTTTTCTTCCATCTTGGGCCCTCATTTTCCAAATTAAGAATACCTTGCCACCTATCGGAAGCCTTCTCCTGTAACCCTGGGTGGCTTCTTGCCCGTTTCGGTGGCATCCTTTTCATCTTGGAGGTCTCTTTTTCGTCCTGGTGGCCTCCTTTTCGTCCTGTGAGCCTCCTCACAATCTGTTCTATGTCTCTTATAGGAACCTGATCATATTTCCTGGGGCCTCGTTGTCAGTCTTGGATCCTCCTTGACAGCATCATCTTCTGTCCCGTCGGGCTCCTTGCTCACATTTTTGTCCTATGGATTTCCGGATAGTGGTCTCCTCAACTTACAGGGGGCGTCCCCCCAAGTCTCAAGGCAAGGGTGGAGACGATTGTCCCCGTTGCCCCCACCCTGGTGGCGACGTCCCTGCTCCGAAACCTCATCTCATATCCACTGGCTTTCTTTTCTGGCTTAGGGCCTCCTCTCATTTTCTTTGGCCTCCCTTTCCGTATTGAGACTCCCTTGCAGTGTTGGGGGCCTCCGTGCCAATTTTTCGCAATCTCTTCTTGATTTCTGGGGCCTCCTACCCTCTCATAAGTGACTTAGTTTTCAAATTATTGGCCTCCTGGAGACTCCTAATTTGTAGAATCTCCTTGTCTTCCTGGGGGCCTCCGTTTCGTCCTGGAGGGCCTCCTTTTCATGCCGGGGGCCTCCTTTTCGTCCTGAGAGGCCTCCTTTTCGTTCTGGGGGTCTCCGTCTCATCCTGCGGGCCTCCTTCTCGTCCAGGGGGCCTCCTCGTCCTGGGGCCCCTTCTCCTTCCGGAGGCCTCCTTATCGTCCTGGGTGCCTCCGTGCCAATTGTTAATACTCTCTTTGATTTCTGGGGCCTCATACTATCTCCTAGGTGACTGTTTTTTTCTTCAAATTACGGGCCTCCTCTTGGTGGCCCATAATTTGGAGAATATCCTTTTCGTCCTGGGGTCCTCCGTGTCAATTTTTGGCACACCCTTGATTTCTGGGGCTTCCTATCCTCTCCTAGACGACTTATTTTTAACATTATAGGCCTCCTCCTGGAGGCCCACAATTTGTTGAATCTCCTTTTCTTCCTGGGGACCTCCGTTTCGTCCTGGAGGGCCTTCTTTTCGTCCTGGGGGCCTTCATGTCAATTGTTGGGTCTCTCTTGATTTCTGGGGCCTCCTACCCTCTCCTAGGTGACTTCTTTTTCACATTATGTTTGGCATACGGTGCTTCTGATTGTTGGCGTGGGTATATGAGGCTGAAGAGTATTGTTTGAGTTCATGGGGTATTGAACATGCTCCTATGTTTGGTGCGGAATTTCTTCAGCTCATGGGATACAACTTTCAACCTGTCATCGTTCATAACGCTTAACGTTTCATGAATTGAAATTGGAACCATAGCTGGATTTATCAAATATGAACCTAGGGTTACCGGTAAATGGATGCTTTAATTCGTTCTGAGTCCTTGGAATTTATCATTCTAATGCCATGTTTATGAAGGTGACTAAGATGATGGAATCGTTCATTTTCTGTGCAAATGCTTACTTTTCAGATTGTATGCAAAATAACAACAAAAATGGTTTATTTAGGTAGTAGAACATTCAATGAAATGTACACAAAAATGCAGCATAACTTATTTCTAACCTGTCCTAACCTCCCTTTGGAGAAAAAGCTTTGCTACCTATGTCTTGGAATATTATAATCTTGAATGTGCAGTGAACACCAGATGAAAGCAACATAAATGTTATGACAGATATAACCATAGTTATATCATCCATTGCCGAGCATATGGAAACCATTAGCTGGCACTAAAATGTAAGTATATTTGGTATGACATGTGCCTCATTATCTGTTCTCTAACCCTGTGCTAAGTAATAAGAAGGTAAGGTATTTTGTAGATTAAGTTGGAAGTATCTGATATGCAGGTTATCAGAATTAATTTTAAAATTGATCTGTGTTTCAATATGTGCATGTCGGAGTTGCTCCAGAGTTTTAAGGGCAGCATTAATCTATATTTTGATGGAAATATCCTCCTTTCCATCTATGATGCTTTTGTGAGCTCAATTTGCTTGTGAATTACCATGCATAATTAATGGAATTTTCTCACCCGAGGGCATATTCATTGGAGCATTCTTTCTGCATGGTCACATCCTAGACCATAAATATTAGTAGCTTGAGGTGCACTGTGTCGTTCACAAAATCAGCTGTCGTTCATCAGCTGGTTCACAAAAACACATGATTCCTAAAGGAAGAGGCACACCGAATGCGCTTTGGATAAAAATTGGACCAACTGCAGTGTAAAGGATGCTATTAAGAAGAGGATTTGTGGCCATGCATGCCTAAAAAGATGAATAAAGCACTAAGCCTAAGCTTTTTCCGACAAGTAGGGTGCATTTTTCCTGATAGCAAATAATGTCAGCATTTGGTACAAATACCTGGTTGTAATGCTGGGGCATTAATCATATGTGTGGTTCAGAGGTCAAAAAAAGCAAATGGTGGTCACCGACGGACCTATGTAGACCAATCTGGTCGCCGGAGAAAAATGTGCATTTTTATGGACGATGACACGTTTTCGACGGCTCAACAGTGGCGAAGGAGTATCATAACTAGAACCTTTTTGTTTGGTCACCAGCCAAACTTGACCGACCGCAACGAGCGCCGTGTGGAACCCACCATTTGCCTCGCAGGCCAACATTTTATCTCGTCGCTGCATGAGACATAAATATATTCGACAAAAAAAGTTAACAGCAGATTCACCGCGCATCTGACTCACCACACAACAAACATGTCAGGCAGCAGATCCGCCAGGCTACACGTCAGGCAGCAGATCCGCTAGGTAGTACATGCCAGGCAGCAGAGCCCTTGGTAACACATGTTTGGTAACACAGCAGGCTCGTCAGGCAGTAACACGAAGCGCGATTTTTAATTACAGTACAGATAGTCCTGTGGCTTTTTTGTTCCCTTGTGCCTGGCGATAACTGTTCCCTCAAGTGTTGACTTGAGGCTCAAAGTGCGCCTACTGAAGTTAAATCGATGCTTGGCTTGCACCTTTCGGATCAGCCAATCGGAGTGGCACATGTCGGGACCATTCCATCGGATGATCAGCTCTTTGGCTGCGTTTTGGTGGTCTAGCTGCCGATGAATGCCAAAGACGGCCTTGACTGAGCTTCCCATGCTCTCTACTACGCTATCGGGCGGGCTCATCAGCCAGAGCCTGATGACTACATTGTGGTAGGGTTCGAGAGCGACATTGCTTTGAGCACGCTGCCAGAGGAGCTTGAGGAGTTTCTGATTTGAGTCTGCGCAGCTCCGACTCATCGTGACATACGCCTCCTTGACGGCAGCTGGTGGGACAACGTCCGGGATGAGCCGGCGACCTCTGACGCGGTCAATAGCACATGCTATGTCCCCAACGATACTAGATGTTGGAGACTGTTGGAGGCTTGCCAAGTTGGCCGCCAACTCGATGTATGCCATGGACTGCAAGAGCTTGCCATTGTGACAGCCCTTACTGTCGCCCTTGGCATCGACACCAGCCTCGCGCCGCTCACAGTGCCGGCACAAGATTTGCAGAAAATCTGATATTTCGGCTACCTGCTTTGCCGTCAAATTTCCACTAAATGCCGCCATGTTTTGCCAGCAGATTGCACTCTCCTCCGGGTTTCTCTCTTCTAAAGCGGCATGGATACCTGCAGTATCCAGCGGCGCACTTCCTGCCCTGATGCTGTCACTTGGCAACACAGCCGCCATCGCACGAAGCTGCTGCATCTTCTCCCTGAAAATCTCCTGGCGCTCCCATGGATGCCTTTGGACGTCCTGCAGTGCACTGCTGAGCTGTGCCACTACTGCATAGACATCAAGCAGTGCTGAGACACGAACCCTGAAGGTCGAGTCGCGCCCTCTCAGGAGCTTGAGCTCCTCCTCGATCTCCTCCAGGACATTTGCCTTCGCCTTGGAGTTCTGCAGACGGTTTTCGAGGGCACAAGTAGTAGCCGGCAGATGGGTGATAAACGCCTTGAACACTTTAGCAGCATGTGGGGCGAACCGTGTGTCTGACCAGAGGAGTGGTTTGCGCGTGGCCAACCCCATGCTCTCCCCACAAGCAACCAGCTCCTCATATCCCTTACCATGGGTGAAACGTTTGGTCATGCGAGAGACCATGGTGATGGTGTCGTTTACCCATCTGCAGGTTGGGGCTGACCTGGCATTCCCATCTGCTAAGTTGAGTAGGTGCGCACCATCCCAAAAGCATGGCACGCAGGGCGGCTTTGAGCGGACTGCAAGGTCTTTGTCGCTGTTGGCCAACTTCCTCAGAAACTGGACTGGCACACCTAGCTGATGGTACTGACCATCTGTACATATTGTCGCAAGCTGCTCCATGCGCTTGATGCCTACACAGGCGGTTGTCGCCAGCCACTCCTCCGCGAGTGAAGCACCGTCGTGGTTCTTCACGATAGGAGCGCCGACGATTAAAGCCTGGAACATTGCATCATCAGGCGCCTGGGGAACGATGGTTATGACAGCGGTAATGTCTATGGTGCGGTGATTCAGGGTCACCTTGTCTGCCACAAGCGCAACATACGGCGAAGACTCAACGTGACGGGTCACAGCGCTGAAAAATTCATCAGCGAAGGCATCGCGGAATCGTGCCATTTGAACAGATGAGTGGCAGATGTTGCCCACATCAGCACCACTGAGCTTCAGCAACACGATTAGCTTTTCAAATTCAGTCTATGGCAGTGACTCCTCCAGCACGTGATAGGCCACACGCAGGACTCGCTTGCTGACATCTGCTGCCTCCTTGCTCTCCTTCGTCTTTCTGGTGCTCTTATCTTCATCTGCTCGCATATACTCCTTGTGCTTGGTGGACGTCAGGTGGCATTTCAATGACGCTTTGAGCAGCACGAACGACCGAGGAAGTGTCATGGGCTTTGGAAAGGACATCCCGAGAGAGAAGTCATATCGGTAGACGCCAGCGACGTTGGTGGATTTTATGTCAGGAAGCTGGTTAGGACTGAAATCCGGGTTGCAGACGTCACAGTAGATGACACCGAGGTCTGTAACACACTTGAGGTGATGGGATGAGGCACGGATAAAAGATTCGAGGTCCCTTGCAAATTTGGGGGCCTCGAGCTCATCTTTATCACTCACTTCATGCATGACGGTATCACCATGGATGCGAGGCCCTTCCATCAGCTGACAGAGGCGGGAGACTGTTGACTCCAGCTTCCCTATCTTGGCCGTGCACGCACACACTTCGACCGCACGATGAGACGTGCCGGCCGCACCCTGCCCAGGAACCGCGCCGTCGGGTGCGTTTTGGCCTGGATCTGAATCCACGGGTGACTCCTATCCGGGAGCTGCATCACCTGGTGCGTCTCGCACGGGAGCTGCACCACCTGGTGCGTCTCGCACGGGAGCTGCACCACCTGGTGCGTCTCGCCCGGGAGCTGCATCGCCTGGTGCGTCTCGGAGCTGCATCACCTGGTGCGTCCCGCCCAGAAGCTGCATCGCCGGGTGCGTCCCGCCTGGGAGCTGCATCACCTGGTGCGTCCCGCCTGGGAGCTGCATCGCCTGGTGCGTCCCTCCTGGGAGCTGCATCACTTGGTGCGTCCCGTCCGGGAGCTGGGTCGCCTGGTGCATCCCGCCTTGGAGCTGGGTCGCTGGACGCGTCTCGCCCGGGAGCTGCATCGCCTGGTGCGTCCCGCCTGGGAGCTGTATCGCTGGGTGTTCCAATCCAGGAGCTACGCCAAAATTAACACATATCAGTCCAGGTATCAATACATTGACAAATGACAAATGTCAATAAATGACAAATCTTTTCCATTATTCTAAAAGATGCTCAGAGCACTTCCACTAACAATGAAGTTAGGTAGCTACTTCCAATATTCAACTATTTTGTTGGTGAAGAAAGGCTCTCTTAGCTATGACCTGCTATGGCTAACTTTAATTTTGAATTGATGACTTCTAATTGTATCATTTCTGTTAAATTTGACAAATTGCTTGCAGTATTACTGTATATCTCCCCTCAGCTTACTATAACTGAGATAAAATATTGAATTCTTCAAACCTTCCCTTGTGTGCTAGGTTGTTTACACATTAACAAGACATTAACCATTTTTGTTGCCCTCTTTTACACTCTCTTGAAGAGCAAACAGTCTTTCCCATAACCAGGTGCCCCAAACCTGAACATGGTATTACAAAGGCAGCCTGACATGTGCACAGTAAAGCTTTCTGATAACTACTTCACTTTTGTATGATACATTCCAATTTATTGCCCCAAGCATTTGTACTTTCTTTCTGGCTGTACATTTTCAATACTATCTACAAATATAATGAACAATGGTGATCCCAGTAATGACCACTGGCTGACTCCTGTAAGAACATCTTCCACAAGACTTTGTGTCCTTCAGCATCATTAGCTGCTGTTGATCTTAAAACTATAACACTATTTCCACATTAGGTTTGTAGAAAAATAAAAAAAAAGTCCAGGAGATTTGTCAGACATGATCAATCATTCTTAAAATCATGTTGAATATCACAAATCAATCTGTTTCTTTCCAGAAAACTACCATGCTATCCTCAGCAACTGCTTCAATTACCTTGCAGACCAGGGATGCGAGACTTGCATACTGGTCTACAATTTGCAACTTTCCCTGTCATGGATTCTTAAAAATAGGAACTACATTTGCCCTTTTCCAATCTGCTGGAATATCTTCTTGTTAAAATGACCTACAAAATATGATACTAAGTGGAATCTCCAATTATTTTTTAGCTTCATGCAATGCCCTAGTACACCTTTCATTAGAGCCTGCTGCATCATGTGACTTTATGTTAAGATATAAAAGCAGAGACATAAAGAATAAATACACCTACGAGCCACAGGAATCCTTCTGAGTTGGATTTTGTGAACACCAGGGTATGGTTGGGCACCAGATTTGTCAAATGTGAATTAACTATCCCTGGAATGCTAGAAAATAACCCCTCTCTCATAATAATATTTGCATATGCTATTTATAAGGATGTTAATGGAGTCTGTTAGCTGGTTCCAATGACCAACTACCCTGTTGGTGAAGAAAGATTGTCTTAGACATAAAGACATAAAGACATAAAAGGTTAGTGCAACTATGAGCCACAAGGGCCCTTCTTGGTTGCACTCTGTACACTGAACCAGTTGCCCACCAAATCTGTCAATCAGCCCTCCCTGTAATACTGAAAAGCAAGCCCTCTATTCTTATAATGATTGTCTATGCTGTTTTTAAAGATGTTCAATGTGCTGCTACTGACAATGTTTTCTGGCAGCTGGTTCCAGTGTTCTACTACCCTGTTGGTGAAGAAAGTCTGCCTTAACCTTGTTCTGCTGTGGTTAACTTTAATTTTGAATTTACGACCTCTAATTGCATCATTTGTTCCATTCAAACATTTCCCCAAGATATCCCCTCTCCAGACCATGGACAAATTTAAAGACCTCAATGAGATCTCCTCTCAGCCTTCTATATCTAAGTGAAAACATATTCAATTTCTTCAATCTTTCCTAATATGCCAGGTTGCCTATGCCATTAACCATTTTTGTAGCCCTCTTTTGTACTCTCTCTCTAAAAGCCAACAATCTTTTTCATAGCTAGGAGACCAAACTTGGATGCAGTATTCCAAATGTGGTCTGACGTATGCACAGTAAAGCTTCCTGATCACTTCCTCACTTCTGTATGATACATTCCTATTTATTGCCCTGAGCATTCTCAGTGCCTTCTTCCTGGCTTCCTCGGTCTGTTCTGATGCCCCCAGTTTTGTGTTTAGAATAACACCTAAATCCTCCTCCTGTTGAGTCACTGATAGCACTTGGCCTCCCATCAAGTGTGGAGCCTTCATATGCTGCTTACCTACATGCATGATTTTGCACTTATCAAAGTTAAATTTCATTTGCCATTCTTCGGACCACTTCACAAGTTCGTCTAAGTCTTTTTGCAGCGAGATATGCTCATCCTGACCTGTTATTGCCCTAAAGACCTTCAAATCATCTGCAAATTTCAAAACTTTACTGCTTAGGCCACTTTCAATGTTATTTACAAATATAATGAACAGTAGTGGCCCCAGTACTGACCCCTTGCTTGCTTACTCTTAGCCTTGTACTACCATGATTCATTATGATTTGGAATTATTGACCTCTAATTACACCATATCTGTTAAATTCAAACATTTCCCTTGCCTATCCTTTCTGCTGACCATGGACCAAGGCTGCTTAAATCATTAACCATATTTGTTGCCCTCTTTTCTATCTTTAAAAGCCAACAATCTGTCATAACTTATTCTCGGTGACTTTAATCTAAAAAGTTATGAAAATGCTTTTGTTGGCTCCCCATCATGCAAAATGTTTAGGAAATGCCTTGAAGAGGACCTGTTCTTACACCAGTTTGTATCGGAACGTACCAGGCATGGTTTATTCTTGGATCTTGTATTCTCGGATTTAAGTGACTTGGTTCAAGACTTGACTGTAGGCGAAACTCTGGGAAAAAGTGACCACAACATAGTTAGATTCAAGGCACGTGTAGGGGAAATTATCAAGGATAATTTGGTAAAGGTTCCAAATTTCAACAGAGCAGACTTTAACGGCATGAGAGCGGCTTTAAGTGCCATCAGATGGGAAGAAGAATTCTCCAATTTAAATGCCTGTGAAATGTGGGAAAAGTTCAAATCTTACTTAAAGGAAACTCAGATTAGACATGTCCCCCAAAAACAAAGACGCAAAAGAAGGGTAGGAAAGCCAGCAAGGCTTACACCAGACGTGATAAAAGCAATTAAGGCTAAGAAAACTGCATTTAGAGTTTTTAAAGAAGCCTCAAATGTCGTCAATCTAAAGGCGTATCGAAAAGCTAGAGACACTGCGAAGCAAAAAACCAGAGCAGCAAAGCGAGCAAAGGAACTGGATTTAGCTAGAAACTGTAATGGGGACAGTAAAAAGTTATCTAGTTTCTACAAGCTGAGTAAAGTTTCTAGCACAATTGGTCCACTGGAAGTAAACGGGACTACATTGGGTGAGGATAGTGAGATGGTTGAGGAGCTGAGCAAGCAGTTCAAATCAGTGTTTACATTGGAAGATATGACCAATCTGCCGACCGTACACCATAGTTCAGTTACATGGGATCTGACAAATGATGTTGATTTCATTGATTGTGATGTTGTTTACAATCATATCAGGAAAATAAAGCCAAATAAGGCAGCAGGACCTGATGATATTTATGCTAGGGTGTTGCGGGAAACTGAAAAGGAACTGGCACTTCCACTTAGTATAATATTTTGGAGATCAGTTTCACATAATGAAATTCCAACCGATTGGAAAAGGGCAAATGTAGTTCCTATTTTCAAGAAAGGAGAAAGAGGGAAAGTTGAAAACTATAGGCCAATAAGTCTCACATCCCTAGTCTGCAAGGTACTCGAATCAATTATCAAGGATAGAATAGTTAGTTATCTGGAAGGTAGCAGATTGATTTAAGACACTCAACATGGGTTTCGAAAAGGACGATCGTGTCTCACAAACCTCTTGGACTTTTTGAACTTCGCCACAGAACAATTTGATCAGGGAAATCAGGTTGATGTAGCATATCTTGACTTTAGTAAGGCCTTTGACAAGGTACCCCATGTACGGTTAATGATACAGCGTCAGTCCCATGGTATTGCAGGTAGCATCTTAAAATGGATAGAGTTGTGGCTTTCAGATAGACAGCAAAGAGTGATGCTAAATGGTACAAAGTCATCATGGCAAAATGTTCTTAGTGGAGTCCCCCAGGGATCAGTACTAGGGCCATTACTGTTCATTATATTTGTAAATAACATTGAAAGTGGCCTAAGCAGTAAAGTTTTGAAATTTGCGGATGATTTGAAGGTCTTTAGGGCAATAACAGGTCAGGATGAGCATATCTCGCTGCAAAAAGACTTAGACGAACTTGTGAAGTGGTCCGAAGAATGGCAAATGAAATTTAACTTTGGTAAGTACAAAATCATGCATGTAGGTAAGCAGCATATGAAGGCTCCATACTTGATGGGTGGCCAAGTGCTATCAGTGACTCAACAGGAGAAGGATTTAGGTGTTATTCTAAACACAAAACTGGGGGCATCAGAACAGACCAAGGAAGCCAGGAAGAAGGCACTGAGAATGCTCGGGGAAATAAATAGGAATGTATCATACAGAAGTGAGGAAGTGATCAGGAAGCCTTACTGTGCATACGTCAAGCCACATTTGGAATACTGCATCCAAGCTTGGTCTCCTAGCTATGAAAAAGATTGTTGGCTTTTAGAGAGAGTACAAAAGAGGGCTACAAAAATGGTTAATGGCATAAGCGACCTGGCATATGAGGAAAGATTGAAGAAATTGAATATGTTTTCACTTAGATATAGAAGGCTGGGAGGAGATCTCTTCGAGGTCTTTAAATTTGTCCATGGTCTGGAGAGGGGATACCTTGGGGAAATGTTTGAATTTAACAGAAATAATGCAATTAGAGGTCATAAATTCAAAATTAAAATTAACCACAGCAGAACAAGGTTAAGGCAAACTTTCTTCACCAACAGGGTAGTGGAACACTGGAACCAGCTGCCAGAAAACATCGTCAGTAGCAGCACATTGAACATCTTTAAAAACAGCATAGACAATCATTATAAGAATAGAGGGCTTGCTTTCCAGTATTACAGGGAGGGCTGATTGACAGATTTGGTGGGCAACTGGTTCAGTGTATAGAGTGCAACGAAGAAGGGCCTTTGTGGCTCATAGTTGCACTAATCTTTTATGTCTTTATGTCTTTATAACTAGGTTATAAGGCTTTAATGCAATTTCCAAATGTGGCCCAATATATGCATAGTAGCTTCCTGATAACTCCTTCACTTCATACGACACATTTATACTTATTGCCCAAACATACCAAATGTTTTCTTTCTGGCTTACATGCTGCATACCAGCATGCATAACATTACACTTGTCAAAGTAAAATTTCTTGTAACAATTTTGTCCGACCACTTTACAAACATATAGAAGTCTTTTAATAGAAACATGCTCACCGTGAGCTCAATATGCACTCAGTTATGGTGGATCTCATTAATATGCATGTTGCATACTAAGTTATAGTGGATCTCATTAATTCACAAACTATGATAAAAGCTATGACAATTTTTTTTATGGTTTTAAGGTGTAGCAACAGGCCATTTTGCACCCAATAAAAGCTCGGATTTCAACATGCTAAAAACAAGCATGATTTAAGTATTGGTGTGAAACAGGTGAAGCCTAGTATATTTGCCTACTGTTCAGGAAGATTACCACTCTGTAACCATCCATCAAATGGGCCTGTCTTCTTTTCCTTTGCGGGCATGCCTGGATGTTTACGCCTTGTATGCTTGGGCAAGTTTTGAGATGACCCATAGAAGTCACAATATGTGCAAAATGCGTTGCGCCTCGCTCGCTTCTTCGGCCCCTCCAGTTTGCTGCCTTCACTCTTGACCATCGCGATAAAGATGATATTAACAGGTGCACTGTAATGTCGCACAGCAGCCTGGTTTTGAGTACACAAAACTAGGCTTAGCGCAGTAAACAAAAATAATCTATATTTCAGAGCCGTCAATTAACCACCATCACATTCGAGCAACACGAACCAGAAGTTCAAATCGAAGGTCAATCGTAATGCTGGTTTGTGATTGGTTCATTCCGCCAGCGACAGCGGTTCTCGTCGCACCGAACAGGACAATGTGCTGACGGTTTGGCGACAGCGAAGCGGCCACGGTGGCGACCAGATCGTCGCTAGCAGTCAGTTGTTTTCCCCAATGATTTTGTACAGTGGTCGCCGACCGGTCGCCGATGAAAACGACGCGGGTGGGTCTACTCTGTTGCCCAGGGCTGTTGCCGTGACCATATTCAGAAACTACAGAACGAAATTCCAACAAACCTCCACCAATCGATTCAGTTGCATCGATTTATGTCGGACTTTTGAATATTTGAATACTCTTACCATTACGCAAAGCTAGAATTACCCCTCAAACTTGGAGCGGCCATTTGGAAATCATTTTGAAAGTGTTGCCGTGCCCATGCTCATAAACCGCTGCACCGAATTGAACGAAACCTTCACCAATCGATGCAGCATAGTCGATTTACTTGGGACTTTACAATATGGTGACATTGACCTTGACCTAAGGTCGCAGATTAAGTACATCTGTATTTTGAATTGTTGCCGTGACCATGCTCCTAAACTACTGAACCGAATTTCGTGAAACCTTCACCAATAGACGTGACATGGTCGATATACTAGCCTAAATGTAATGCTGGCGCATTTTGCTCGTCGGAGGGCTTCCACCTTCCCATGGGAGGCGCATGCCCCTAGTGTCCCCACCCTTGTTTACGGCCCTGAACCGAGTGTGGAGGAATTATGTTGCAACAGTTATCTCTTACTTACTGCTACCCCTCCGTCCCGGCCGTGATCTTCAGTTGGCCTGTCCCATCATACTGGTAATGCCCGTGGCACCGCGCGATTCCTACGGCGTTCGACATGAATGCAGTCAGCGTGGATTCAAGCAAAAAGTCCTAGTGCTAGGGGAAAATAAGGGTCATATTCGGGGACAAATTTCTCCAAGCTTTCAAATGAACCTGATTTTGTCCAATTTTGGTGGTATTTAATATCGGAAATGTTATGTGAAAAACACGTAAGTTTGGCTGGAGCGTCTACGGGACTGAACATTTGTTCAGCCCATGTGACGTCACCAATTGCCAAACGATTTTGGATGGCCCCGGGATGCGCTAAGCTTGCAAATTTCACCAGTTCCTTGACCACCTGACTTACTGTCGTGTTTTTCATGACGACTAACAACACTCTTTTCAACGGAGCTAAATTTGAGTGTCGCGCCTTTTGGTGTGCGCATTCGCAAGCTTCTCCAGGAAAGTCAGCTTTGTCTACAAGGAATTCGGAGAGACGAAGGCATGCAAACTCCCCATGGGAGCTTATCGCACCAGAAGTGGATTCATCCCTTGCGAAAACGAGGAAAACTGATGTTTCTCCAGAAGAGTTTCGCACACTGTCTCTGGAAGATATTGAATCATTTCAGGGCTGGGCGACAGCCTATACCGATGGATCTCGAACCGGGGACGGCGTGGGCAGCGCTTTTGTTTTTGGCTCTGTTATCCGATCTTTCTCCCTCCTAACTTACGCATTTGTGTACTCATCAGAACTGATCGCTATTTTGAAAGCTTTATGCTACATCGAAGTGTAGTAGGGAGATCGATATTTTTTCACAGATATTTTAAACAGCCCGAACACATTTCATCCGTCTAACTCCCTTGTCTGTGACATTTTTAGCGATCTGACGAATATGCAAAACATGAAACGCCGGGTGCTCTTGTGTTGGGTTTCTAGTCATGTGGGTATTTCCAGTAACACGTTGGCGGATGCTTCGGCGAAGCGAGCAGCGCGCGCGCCGTGCACTCGTTCGCTGCCACTCCCTGCCACGGACCATTACCGAGAGGCGTCCACCTTCCTCCTAGACAAGTGGCAGGCAATGTGGGACGCGACACAGACGAACAAGCTGAGAAACATTAAACAACTTTTGAGACCATGGAGCTCGTCTTGTCTTAACCATAGACAAGAAGAGGTTACATTGTGCTGCCTCTGCATTGGGCATACTTGTGTCACGCAAGGTTATCTGTTGTGCGGTGGCAACAAGCATCAGTGCACAAGTGTCATGCACCACTGACAGTTCGCTATGCTTTGATCTCATGCCCATTTTATGCTGAATAGCGTAGACGTCACTTTTGATTTTCACAGGTAGACTTACTTTGTGATATTCTGTCCGACAACCTGCCAATGTTCAACCAGGACTACTGATCGACTTCCTTTTTATGTATCGTTCTCGGTATATATACTCCACACTGATATGCATTACATTTAAAATATATAGCACAATAGCACAACTTAGGCGTTGCATACAATGGAAGGCTTCACACTTTCTCTAATCATATTTCGATGAATACATTAGTTATCGGCGCAACAAGGTCATAGTTGTCGACGTCCCCTAAAGCCCAAATAACTAACTAACCAGAGAAGAGCAAAATATGCTGATCGGCTATATGATCGAGGACCTGGCGAATAAGTCGGGAGTGGAAGCGAGCCGAACAAGCGATGGCGCGGGTTGAGATGGAGGAGGAGCGGCGGCGGAAAGCGTCGATGAACCCGGTTGCTTAAATGAGTGGCTCTTCCACGTCATCATCGGAGGAGGTGGTCCCCCCTCCCCGACGAGGCATCACCTTTTCGTGGTGGGGGAGATTGAGTGCCCCAATGACCCGGCGACCATCATACCGGCGAGGGGTGAGACCAAGAGTGCCTCACTCGTCCTTTCCTCCATACGCTCTCCTTCCAATGCCCATCTCATCCCAACATCAATGTCCTTCGCCTGGCCCTGCAACACCAACTGTCCATACTATGAGCAGGCAGCGCAACTTCCCCGGTCCTGCCCACCAGCTCAGTTTTACCGGGGTAATCGCGTCCCCTCGGCCCGCCCCCGGGGTTGACGGAGTCCTAGAGGTTGAGGTCCACGTCGCACGGAACTAGTTGTGACGGGGGACCAACAAACCTCTTTGGTCCCGATATCCCGGAGGGGCGGGCGGGCCCGTGGGGCCTCACGTGGGTCAAGTGGCAGGTCGCCTCAGGCTGGGGGCCTGGGTTTCCCAGTGCCTGCTGGCCCGGCCGGCCGGGGTCAAGGGGTGGGCGGCGCTGGATCCTGGTCGGGGTGGAGTCTCTCTCCCGGCCGGGTGAAGGCGTCGCCTGCCCAGTATAGCTCCGCGGACGTCTGGCGTCCTCCCGTTATCGGGACACAGGCGTCCCCCAGTAGGGCCCCAGCGTGGTGGCGCGTCCGCTGAGCCGAAACACAAACACACTTCATATGGCAACCACACTAAATAAAAACATCCCTGGTCCTCCCGTAGGGGCTAGAACAGTCTCCCACCCAAGGCGTGCGGTGGCTTCTCTAACAGAGACGACGGCGTGGAGAATATTCCCCCAACTCCTCGTGTCCTCGTTTTCGGAGGACTGACGAAGAGTCTTTCTTCTTTGTCTCCATTTCAGCGAAGAAATGGATGCGACAGGTTTGGTAGGATTGTTAGATGCGAGAGGTTGAAGGGTGGAGCTCTGGAGGTGGCGTTCATGATTGCAAAGGATGCTGAGAATGCCCTGAAAATGTCATAATCTGCCACCAAGACCCCGACTCTTGCCTTTCGTCCGTCCTCCAGCCTCCCCTCGCCTCCCCAAGTACCGCCCCATTTTCAAATCCCTCCTCTCCACATTCTCTCTCCTTAAACCCTCCCCTTCCCGGGAGTCAGACTTCGCCTTCACACCCAGCCCCTACTTCCGCGCCTCCATTGCCGTCCCGAGGAACAAATCGCCGAATTCAAACCTCCGAGGCTTCATTTACCAAGAAGCGGAATAGCGGGCCCGTGAAGCAAAGCGAGCGCGGCTCGTCGAGATGGAGAGGCCCCGAGCGAAGAGTCGCGAAGGGGCTGATAAGGCTCCATCACAAAAACTGGCCACCCCATCGCCGCAGCGGCGAGTGGAAGGGCCGGCCCCATGTACCATGGACCTTCCCCCGCCCCTGCCCCGGCTGGGCCCCCAAAATCGAGGTCTGACATTGTCTAGCTCGCCGCCAGACCACGCATCGCTGAGTTCCCGCCCTAGAACTCAGTCCCTTGGACGACGAGTCCCCTAAGGAGCCGGCTTGTTCGTGGACTCCGACTAGTTCCTCGTGAACTGACCTGTTTTACCCCTTTAACAATTGCCCTCTATACAGGCCGTTTTACAATGGAAATACAGGGGTTTTAGAAGCAGCTCTCATGACTTGCAAGCAATGGTTAACAGGGTCTGTCCGGTGGCTTTCTGCCTACGGGAAACAAAGCTGTCGCCGGACTTTGTAATCCAAGTAAAATGTTATACCTTCCACCGGAAGGAAGTAGCATCCGACACCATCGCCCACGGTGGAGAGCTACTAGGCATCCACCATAGTGTTCCATCGCAGCCACTGGTCGTGAACACACGCCTACAGGCCGTCGCTGCCAGGGTGCACTTTGGTCGACAAATAATTTCATTATGCAGTATTTGCGTGCCTCCCGGGACTGCATTCCCACTTACTGAGCTAAAACTTCTTTATTGTCAGCTCCCAGAACAAGTTTTAATTATAGGCGACTTTAATTCACATCACACCATTTTGGGATGCGAAGTTGTGAATGGGCGTAGACGTCCCATGGAGCAGTTTTTACACGAGGAGTCGCTATGTATTTTAAACACAGGCACCAGAACTCACTTTAGTATGCTATCTGGACAAACTCCCGCGTTAGACCTCAGCATCTCTAGTCCCCAACTTGTGCAATATTTTAATTGGTCCGTGGACACTGATCCTATGGGAAGTGATCACTTTCCTGTATGGTTGAAGTACTGTGATGGTCCTGTCCTTGGGCAGAGGCCGTGTCGATGGAACCTTCGCAAGGCAAACTGGACCGAATATGTAACACAAATAGAGACGGCTTGTTCAGCTGATGGACAAGAAACACCACAATGTATCGAACAATTTACATCTGCTCCTGAACTCTGCATGCGCATGCATACCTCGCACCTCCAGTGCCCCCGGCGTACCCTGGTCCCGTGGTGGATGGATGAATGCGAAGACGCCATCCCCGCAAGAAAAAGGGCTTATCGTAAATGTAGTAAAAACAGCAACACCGGAAATATGGTCGCTTTTCTGAGGACCAGGGCCCTGGCGCGACGCACTATTCGGGCAGCAAAACAGCTGTCATGGCGCGAATATATAGGCAAAATAAGCAAGCATACCCCAACTACACAGATATGGTCCAGAATAAAACGCATTGCGGGTCAGTATTCGTCGGCTCCCCTACCGGTGTTACGCATGGGTCATAGAGAAGTGACAAAATCTAAGGACGTTGCGAACGAAATTGCCCGATCTCTATCGGAACGTAGCCAATATGGTAATTGGGATCCGCACTTTTTGCGTCATAGGTCGCGCTGCGAAATATCTCGTATTGACTTTGCCACCACCGACAGCATATCGTGTAGCAGACCATTCACGATGTCCGAACTGACTTCGGCTGTGGCGAAGCTCAGGAGTGCGTGTGATGACCCAGACAACATTCACAACGCAATGTTGAAGCATCTCCCATCATGTGCAATCGAAACACTTCTCAACATCTTTAACCAGCTGTGGAAACAAGAGACTTCCCAGTAGCCTGGCGAGAAGCATTGGTGATACCAGTGTTGAAGTCTGGTAAAAGTGGACTTCAGCCACTCCACTATCGCCGAATAGCCCTCACCTCATGTTTATGCAAGGTAATGGAATGGCTGGTAACTACCAGAAGATTAACGTGGTTTTTAGAAGTGCATGACTTTTTATAGATGCACAGTGCGGTTTTAGGAGGAACCGGAGTCTTATCGATCACATTTTAACACTGAACACAGCAGTACGTGTGGCGCTTAAGCAGAAACGACACGTCAGCGCTGTCTTTTTCGATATAGAAGCAGCTTATGACACGACCTGGGGCCAAGGTATTATTGCAACAGTACATCGTTGCGGTATCCGGGGATCAATGGAGATATTTATACTGGATTTTCTGACCAACCGACATTTCCGTGTTCGTGTCGTCCACAAGCTATGCAGAAGTCATGTGCAGGAGAACGGAGTGCCACAGGGAAGTGTTTTGAGTGTGGCACTATTCGCCATAATGATAAACGATATTTGCGACGTGCTCCCACCCCAGCTTGGTCGGTCTCTCTTCGTAGACGATTTTTCCGTCTGGTGTAGCACATCCATGTTGTCTGCCATGTCGAGACGTCTCAAAATACAAGTTCAGAAACTCGAAAGGTTGGGTGCGGTGAATGGATTCCGTTTTTCAACACAAAAGCAACTGCAATGCTCTTCTGTCGCCGGCGTAACTGTACAGAACTCTGTCTCAAGATGTATGGAAGTCATATCCTGATGCCACCTGTGGTGAATTTTCTTGGAATGACTTTTGATCCTCGTCTTAGCTACAAGAAGCATTTTAAAGCACTCCGTGACAAATGTTTTAGATCGCTAAACATATTAAAATTGTATATAATGCTATATATGAAATCCATAGCACTAACTATGGAGCTGACAGAGATTCCCTTATTCTGCTTTATCGTTCATTGATACGTGCTAAGCTGGACTATGCCTGTTTCATCTGCGATGGAGCGCGCAACTCCACTAAGCGAACACTGGACACTGTTCATCATACCGCTATCCACATCGTGACAGGGGAATTTCACACATGGTCCACCATGAGCCTCCTAGTCGAAGCGCATGAGCCACCTCTCAATCTGCGCAGAGAAAGGTTGGGAATGCGATAAGCCTGCAAACGTCGCCAGTTTCCTTACAATCCGGCTTTTTCGCATGTCTTTTCGCATCGACTATCGACTATTTTTTGGGTGGAACGAAATGCAAGTGTAGCCCCGTTTTGGTGTGCGAATTCGACTGCGTCTGCGAGAAGGTCGAGTGAAACTTCTGGGAATTTGTAGAGTCCAGGACATGGAGACCCCTCCATGGGATCTGATCGCACCGGAGGTGGATGTAACTCTCACGAAGAGCAGGAAATCCGATGTTCCTCCAGCAGAATTTCGCACACTGGCTCTCCAACATATTCAAGCATACCAGGAATGGGTGGCAACGTATACTGACGGCTCTCGAACAGAGGACGGTGCCGGCAGCGCCTTTGTTTGTTGCCCTGTCACCCGCTCGTTTTCCCTCCCGACGTATGCATCGGTGTACTCGTCGGAGCTTGTCGCTATTACGAAAGCTCTGTGGAACATCGAGGTGTCTGATGGTACTCGACATGTTATATTCACCGACTCCCTGACAAGTTGCTGGGAGTGTCCGCCCTCCTCACCGGCACCGGCGAGGCCACGGCGAAGGAGGTGACAGAGGTACTCGTGGAATGGGGTCTTGAGAAGTGAGTTGCTGTGCTCTCATTTGACACGACCGCGTCGAACACTTGAGTCCAGTCCGGGTGTTGCATTTTGCTGGATGAAGTGTTCGGCCGCCTACTGCTCCACCTGGCGTGCCGCCATCACGTCCTGGATGCACGCCTCGACCAGCTGAAAGAGTGGTGCATGGCGACGGCGGATGTGCTGAAGGCGGCAGAAGCACGGGACCACTACTGGAAGTTTCCTTAATTGGCGTTGGCGGTGGCTGCTGGATAAGTGTCAGATAATTACGGCGACCAGGCGCGCGACAACACATACGGTGGATGGTGAAGGCACTGTGTGTAATCCCCGTCCGGGCGAACGGCGAGTCCCACCAGTGGGACCGAGCGGAAGCTCAGAAGCTCACCGTCAACTCAAACAAAGGAACGGAACGCGGGAGGAAACTAATATCTGATTTCGAGTCGACATCTCGCAGACAGTGACCAGGAATACGCGGATGAGGGCATATTTAGTCAAAGTAAGCGGTCCATCTTGACTAACATGTTGTTCCACTATATTGTGTTATCTGAAGACTGAGGTGTTCCAAAACACAATTATTTGCGGCGTAAAAATACGTTTGTGGAACGTGGACGTCGAGATTCGAATGAGGTGCCGGCCTCACCTCAGAAGAAACTAAGATAGATTTGCCCATAAATATTCTTCAATTCGAAAGACACTTGATATTCTGAGTTTCCTCAACCCACAGGACCGATCGATAATGATTCCGTTGTAATTTCAAGCTTTCAGTTATCTGGAACACACTAATGTGTGTATATAAATAAATAAGTAAGCATGTATGTATATATATGTATATAAATGTACTTATATATATGTATATATGTATAAATATGTATATATATATATATATATATATATATATATATATATATATATATATATATATATATATATATGTGTGTATATATATGCATGCATGTAGTCGTCCGACAGACCCCATTCCCCGAAAATGCCCTGTATGTCCGCCAGACCACATTCCCCGAAAATGCCCTGTATGTCCGCCAGACCCCATTCCCCGAAAATGGCCTGTATGTCCGACAGACCCCATTCCCCGAAAATGCCCTGTATGTCCGCCAGACCCCATTCTCCGAAAATGCCCTGTATGTCCGCCAGACCACATTCCCCGAAAATGCCCTGTATGTTCGACAGACCACATCGCTTGAGGATGTCTTAAGTCGCGTTTCTGTTGGCGCTTAGCTATGTTTTTATAATAATAAAGCCCGCTTCCATTAATGCACCCCATGTAGTTGGAGTATCTTCTTGCTCCCTCTTATCCCTCTTCCTCATAGTCTCCCGTAAGTCCCCCCCCCCCCCAATGTCCCATAATCTCACTGTACCATAAATTCCCCATGTATCTATTTCGACTGCAGCCCTATGTCTGGCGCCAAGTAATTCATTCTGGATGACGATTTAAACATTGTATTTTTCCAGTAGGTATTCGTTACTTAGATAGTTTGTTGGGGTGCATGTTGCTTGAACCGAGAAAAATGTGATCAATTAGCACCCAGGACGTTCATTTAGTAGTCTTATTAAGAGTTACTCGCCTGAGTATATGGCCTGAAATCCTATCCCTCTTAGGTACCTGAAAATCCTACCGGAATGAATGGTTTCCGAGTCATCTGCTAGCACGTCACTTTATGTTAGATGTCCGATCCTATTTCCGCAAAACAACCTTCGCTCCCTCGACAAGTGTTTGCACGAGAATGCATATGTTTCACCGAAGGCGTTTCCAGACAGCGGGAGCACATGGGTCTCTCTTTCCCGCAGAGGAGATTTGGTGAGTAGCGTGCGTGCGGCAAGTTCGCAATTACATAGTCACCTTCTTTGCCGCACTTATGCATTTACGGACGTTTCTATGCAAATTAGGTTCGTAATTTAATGAAGTGACATTTGTGTGCCCTCCACCCTCACCGTGATTGCCGTTGTGTCCCTCCCAAAATGTTTTCTCTTTCTTTCTCTAAATATATACATATATATATACATATATATATATATATATATATATATATATATATATATATATATATATATATATATATATATATATATATATATATATATATATATATATATATAAATATATATATATAATATATATATATATATATATATATATATATATATATATATATATATGTGTGTGTGTGTGTGTGTGTGTGTTTGTGTGTGTATGTGTTTGCGTGAGTGTATGTGTCTGTCTATGTACGTGTGTGTGTGTGTCTGTGTGTGTGCAGATAAATATACACATATTTGTGTGTTTGTTTGTGGTGTGTATATGATATTTATCAGTCAGAGATGCATAATGTTTGACTAGTTTTCGCAATTAGCACACATATTTTGAAGAAACATCATTTGGTATCATGTATCCAAGACCCTGAAGATCGGATCATTGGTGGTTGATAGATAAGGATGTCCATAACTACAATGTTCATGTATTCGCGAATTAATCAGCACGAGTGTCTCACACTTTGATCCCACCACCGACAAAATATTTAGGTTAGTGTCCTCACATGATCTGCATTTACTGTGCCTATCGCTTGTTTACATTTGTCACTTTTAGCCTTCATATGCTGGCACAAGTGATACGGGACGCCACGTTGGTTTGGCACAGTCACAATATCCAAGAGCTATCTTGCACGCTCACACATATCTCGCAATGGTTGCATGCAAAACAATACACATTCCCTTCTTTCTTGACTGAGGCCTTATTTACATATCTACAAGCATCATTATACATGAATCTGCTGCTAAGAAATCCACTTGATTCGCTAAGTAGAAAGTGATGGAAGTCTTGAGCAAGTACTTCACAAGCACCAGCAGTCTGCATAATCAGTGACCACGTACATAGCAAACCATGCGTTCAACATAGTAGGAATTAGAAATAACGATAACAACTTAAAGCGAATGGGTGCGAAGCAACTGCCGTGCCCTCGATCCCTCCCTGTGTGATATGTCCTTCCCCGAGTCGGGGCATTTGTTTCCTTCCCGTTCGATCTGTCCTCCTTCGAGACGGGGTACTCGCTTCCTCCCCGTATGGTCTGTCTTCCAGAGGGAAGGCGCTCGCTTCTTCCAGGTTTGATCGGTCCTCCCCAGGAGGGACGCCCCAGGCACTTCCCGACCACACTCGCATCCGTGTGCGCAAACACACCAAATAAATAGACGGCGCGATAGACGTCGCATCGTCGGGCCCACCAGGCAGCGCCAGGTTCACCGGTGGCCGCGCTGGCTGCTGACTGTCGAGCTTGGACGCGAGCTGCGGCCGCTCCGGTGGATCTGCGGGAAGTCGTCCGCCAGACTGAAGTCTGACTGGACGTCTGAGTCCTGCGGAGCAGACCGTCACTAGTTAATGCGATGTCCGGAACCGTGCTGTGGCTCTATGCGAGCTGTGATTACTCGCTGTGCAATAGCAAAATCTTTTGGTTGTGGTAGTTTTAACACAACCGGCAAAAGCATGAACAAATGCCCGTCTTTCATCACCTCACCACCGGCTTTGACCTGTGAAAATCCCGTCTGCCCTTCTGATCGTAGTCCGACAATGTTCCAGCTAGCACATAGCTGCGGCGTCAGTGCTCAATGGTCATTAACTTTGCAGTCCAAGCGCCCTTAAATCGAAGTAACTAGCATATTCTCCCTCACAATGAAGAGAACCAACAGCACAGATTACTGTGCCATGCAGAAAAACTGATGACATGAAGTCTATTTAGCTACAAACAGTGCCGCGCTTGGTACTGTGTGACGTCACGTACCGCAGCTGGCCGGAAAAGCTGAGTTTCCGGCATAACGAAGGTGGACGCTGCGTCCCGCTCCGCCATTGTGTGATGGTCCTGCGAAGACAGACCACATACGTTAGCGCTGGTGACGCCTCGTCAGGGGTTCACAACCTGTTCGGCCACTATGTGATGGTCCGGTGGAGGTGGACCACATACGTTAGCGCTGGTATTGTGTGTCGGTATCCTCACTACAGCTGCGACATTTAGCACCGTGATCTGGGTTTGACTCAGCTGATGAGTGCGCCGATCCTACAATCCACCATTGCAACATTCATGAGATTCGCCATAGTGGGAAGCTAGGTAACCTTGTACCATATCTTTTTACATCCAGCATTTCGATTACGGACGTTGTTTGCACAACACTAAAATGAAAACGCCAGATACCCACTCCCCCAACCAACTTCTACCTTTCGACATTTCGGAAGTGACGAAGCGCATGGTGAACGCGGCATTCTTGACGCGTGTCAAAATTAATGTTAATTGGACGCCGGTGTCGTTATATCAATTTCTGGAATGCATCCCCTGCGAAGAAAGCATTCAATTCCTTATGTTTTAGACACTATGCAATCCTCTTTAAATTTTTTATTTGGAAATAAATACCTGGATGAACACTAGACCAAACCAAATGCGTTCTCATATCAAGCGATTTTTTTCCAGTGACGTTGGCAGAGGAGGGAGAAGGGAGCATTCTAGTTTTCAGCATGTCTGCAAACTTGGCAATGGACACATTCCACTACAATTCGGAAATGTGAAGGTGTTAAGATGAAAATTCAGACAAGCTTCGGAATGTCACAAAAAGTGCCCATAAAGCAGTTGTGAGTGTGGCAATACGTCAGTGCCCAAACAGCAGTCGTGAGAGTGACAATACGTCAGTGCCCAGACAGCAGTCGTGAGTGTGGCAATACGTCAGTGCCCAGACAGCAGTCGTGAGTGTGGCAATACGTCAGTGCCCAGACAGCAGTCGTGAGTGTGGCAATACGTCAGTGCCCAGATAGCAGTCGTGAGTGTGCCCAGACAGCAGTCGTGGTTGTGGCAATACGTCAGTGCCCAGATAGCAGTCGTGAGTGTGGCAATGTAGTGGCAATACGTCAGTGCCCAGACAGCAGTCGTGAGTGTGGCAATACGTCAGTGCCCAGACAGCAGTCGTGAGTGTGACAATACGTAAGTGCCCAGACAGCAGTCGTGGGTGTGGCAATACGTCAGTGCCCAGACAGCAGTCGTGAGAGTGACAATACGTCAGTGCCCAGACATCAGCCGTGAGAGTGACAATACACCACTACCTCGAGAGCGCTGCTACCGATGACTGATGTCGTCACTGCTGCCATCTGTCGCCAGCTGTGGGAACTCACGTATGTGTACATATTTGAGCTGAGCGCTCGCGAGCTGAGCTGGCTGCACTGGGTGCCGAAGCCGCGCATGCTGCGTACGCTCGGTCTGATCGTGGTCTCGTCGAACGAGCGCGCCTCCGACATCGTCCTGCAACGACCACCAGTGGCGAAGTCAGGGTCTGAAGCCAAGGAGCACCGGTGCCGCCAATGCGACAAGCCCGGCCCGGTCATGTCAGCTCCGGACATAATTCAGGTGCCGGACATTCGTCGGATAAGTACCGAATGAGATTGCTCAAATATGGAGCTGCACACATAAAAAATCAGGAAGCCAAACAACAGCGAAACTGACCCCTGCATTTGAATACCAACAAAAAATACCGGGCTATCAATGTCATATACACGAGAACCTGGGGTAATAAATTATTGCATCGCTGAAATTCAACAGCAGATTATCTGAATAGACACAAGTGAAAATGGGGGACATCCCGAGCACATGGAGTGCCAGTACTATTTGAGCACGCTGGGCTTGTGCCAAAGCCCACTGAACACTCCACCGTGCCCGTTTTGGCCTGACTGACTGCTGGTTTTGTACTTCTTTATTTTTCGTTTTCGTGGGGTGACACCCATCGCTCTCTTCTCATTTGGTTACCAGTGGGGTGACACCAGTCACCCCAGGCAATTTTTCGTCGGCTTACTTTCGTTCCCTGGTTTTCTGTGTGTCCTTCGTGTCTTTTTAGATAGGTTTTTCCAGATGGACGACTACCCAAGATGTGACGCTTGATACTGCATTTTGCTAGCTCCAAGAGTTATGGGCACAAAATGACCTGAGTAGTCGATGCGCCCTAAAACCAAAATGACTAACCAACTAACTAAAAATACACCATCCCACCATTGCAGACCCACAAACCATAGTAAATACCATAGCTGATATCATAACCCATAATAGCTCCGATGAGAACCACCGGCCGAATATCATACCAAGTGTGTAGCGCCTAGGGCTGCGTGCGGATGTGTGGATAGGCGTAAAGGATCTGGGAAAGCCACAGGGAGACATCGTTGCCAAACAACACCTAGAATGTGCACAGCTTCGCTGTACCATTCTCTCAGTGTGGTCAGGACGTCTCCCTTAGGACAGAAGGAGAAATAAATAGGATTCCGCGGCGGCGGTGACGCGTGTCACCGCCGCTGCCCTGACATGCACTGAAAACAACTCGCCAGGGTGGGACACGATAACTGATTTATTGAGGGGGAGAGTGCTTTTTTAGGCGTGCCGGGCCATAAAGGTCGTTTGCGCCGCCTTTAAAGGAACACGTTGCATATCTATCTATGGAAGCCAGTGTTAGGATCAAGGTACAGGCAAGTGGACATTTACGTTAAGGGAATTTTACGTTATACTTTGTGCGAAGTTTTTCGGTCCTGAAGGCGGGGGCTGGGTTGGGGACGTCTCCCTGATGTCTAACTGGTTTTAATTTTACTTTACTCCTACACATAATAATTTATAGTTTGGGTGGTGTTGGGGGTTTTGAGAATGTCGAGTTGATTTTGCCAGGGCGCCGGCTCTAGCCTACTCCTATCAAAGAGCACCGAGGGATTTTTATTGATTTGTATATGATGATTTGTATTTTATTACGGTGAGCACTTCGGCCTGCTCAGGCCATTTGGTGCTATGAACAGAAAGAATAAAAAATATTATGTCATGAAAATCAATTTATATGTCCTGCAGCAAGTTGGTTTTCCGGAGAAAATTGAAAAGTAGATTGATGAGGAACGGGTGTTTATCTCCTAATAGTGTGGGCAAAGAAAATGGGACGTTGGGTGTACGGCAGTAGTTTGTAAGTGTTTTTCGATGGTAATGGTAGTGTTGACAGTGTAGAAGAATGTGTGAAGCTGTAAGATGGGTATTGCACGGTGGGCATGAAGGTCGAGGTGAAGCAGTGCAAATATATCGATGGGTGAGAAAAGTATGACCTATGCGGAGCAGAGATAAAACTTTTTCTTCTTATCTGTTTTTCTGATATGATGTGGTCCAGTTATCGATGACGGGTTTGATGAAACGTAATTGTGTGCGGCTTGTAGTTTCAGTCCGTTGTTTGTTCCAAAATTGCCGGATGCTCTGTTTTATCGTTGATTTAATGGCTTCGAAATGTTTTGGAATTTCTGTTATGTTTGGAAGTAGTAGTGATGATTTAGCTAAATGATCTGCTTGGTCGTTCCCTGGGATGCCGCAGTGACTGTATACCCACAGGAAACGCACCTTGATGCCCATGAAATGAAATGTTTCTAGTGTGTTATAAATGAAAAGGTGGAAATGGTGTGAAAAGGAAAGTGAAGAAAGTGATTGAAGGACAGATTTAGAGTCCGAACAAATGACAACACTGCGCATGGGGTGACAAATTGAACGGTTGCGGACATAGCGAAGGGCAACGAGGATGGCATGCAATTCG
Organism: Imbricaverruca yamaguchii; assembly: GCA_034440575.1. Classification (NCBI taxonomy): domain Eukaryota; kingdom Metazoa; phylum Arthropoda; class Thecostraca; family Neoverrucidae; genus Imbricaverruca; species Imbricaverruca yamaguchii. Next base: position 123,739 of record JAOTOL010000981.1, read on the forward strand.
GCGATGAAAATGGAGGTCCCGTTTGGCAAGTGATGTTGTTTTGTGTGTCCCTGAAACGATGCGTTTCCTGTGTAATTTGTGTCTTTAGATCCGTCGGTAAAAATAAAAGGTACATGACGATAACGAGAGCGAAACTGGTGAAATTGTTGTTTGACGTATTCAGGACAAAGCTGTGATTTTGGAGTGGTGGTGAGATATATAATGTGTCGTTTGGTCATCTGCCACGGTGGTGTAGTTGGTGGAGGAAGAGCAGTAATATGTGGAATGTTGTGGTGGAGTTGTGTAGAATATGTTTTGATGCGTGAAGCTATTGTAAGTCCGGTTCGCTTTTCGGCGGGACCTAAATATTCATGGTGTAGATTTGGGAGAATTTGTAAAGATGCATGTGTGAGGTGGTGTTCTTTGAATTGAATTTCTGCAGTATAGCGAAGTGTTAGTTCCATTCTTCGGAGAGCTAATGGTGGAATTACTGATTCGGTTTGTAGAGAAGTGATGGGGGACGTGGTCATTGCACCGAGTGCTATGCGGATAAATGTATTTTGTAATGTGTCCAAAGCTTGTAAAGCGGAGGTACTGCCACCTGCGTAAACTACAGAACCATATTGTATGATCGGAAGAACCAATGATTTGTACAGTTGCAAAAGTGTGTGGCGATCGGATCCGAATGGTATAGACGTAATGCAGCGAGATAAAATGAGTCTGTGGAAATATTTGGCCAGGACGTGTTTGATGTGTTGGTGCATGGAAAGCCTGCGATCAAAAATAATGCCAAGAAATTTAAACGAATTTACGAAAGGTATGTCAGTATTTCCGAGGTTAAGTGGTGTTCATGGATGTGGGCTTGGAGACGATTTGCTGGATATCATGGTGGCAGATTTTGGAGGTGAAAATGTGAAACCGTATTTGATGGACCATTGGTGTATGCGGTCAAGTGTATTTTGGAGTCTAAATAGTCAATGCTGTTTATTTTCATCTATGCACCAAATTGCGTTGTCATCGGCGAAAAGAGATCGTGATGTCTGAGGTGGAATATCGGTAAAAATATCGCCAATCATGATGTTAAATTAAACTGGTGATAAACAGGTTCCCTGCGGTAATCAATTTTTCATGAAGTGTAAATTTGAAATCGCTGATGTGCGCCGGAGATGGAAATGACGGGAACCAGTCAAAAATCATATCAAAGAATGTGCTAAATTCCCTCTGATGCCGATGTGAAGAAGTTTGGAAATTAATGCGGATTTGTGTACCATGTCACATGCTTTGCCAATGTCTAAAAATGCTGCGATGGTGTGTTGATGTTTCTTATAGCCAAGGCGTATGTCTGTTTCTAATCGAATGAGATGATCTATTGTGCTGTGTCCATGGCGAAAGCCGCATTGAATTGGAGATAAAAGAGAATGTGTTTCTAAATACCAGGCCAGTATTTTTATAATACGTTCGAAAGGTTTTCCTAGGCAACTGGTGAGAACGATGGGTGGAACATTATTTGGGTTGCTGTGATCTTTGCCAGGTTTTGGTATCGGAATGATGGTGGCCTCATACCAAGATTCAGGAAATGTGACCTGACCATAATGAATTGAATGTTTGTAAGATGGAATGTTTCGTGTCGTCGGATAGATATCTGAAAAAGGAATAATGTAAATTATCTGGCCCTACTGAAGTATTACCGGGGGAAGAAATTGCTGTGTCTAGTTCTGAAAGTTGAAAAGGGGTATTGTATGTTTCAGTGTTGTCCGAATTTAATTGTCCTAAATTGGTGTGAAAGGTGTGCTGAGCATTTTGTAAAAATTCCGGTCTGTAATTGTTATCAGAGCCATTGTGGGCCGTGGTGTCTGCTAATGTGTTCACTATTGTTTGTTGGTCTATAATTGTGGTGTTTTGGATTTTGAGGTCCGGGAGTGATTTAAATGGGCTGTGTCCACACAACCGTCGGATTAACTGCCAAATTTTGCTGAGAGGCGTTTCAGATGTGAGTTGTTCCAAATATGAGTTCCATGAATGGCGCCTAGCCTCGCGAATAATGCGGCGTTCCTGGTTTCGGTGAAGTAAATTGTGTGAATCGGGATGTCTAAGATATTTTCTAAAAGCTCGTTTTTGAATTGCGCTAGCTTGTGCTACTGCGGGACACCACCAAGATACTGGTGTTCTTTTTACCAAGTCCCCAACCCAGCCCCCGCCTTCAGCACCCAAAAAACTTCGCACAAAGTATGACGCAAAATTCCCATAACGTAAAGGTCCACTTGCCAGTACCTTGACCGTAACTCTCACTTTCACAGACAGATATGCAACGTGTTCCTTTAAAGGCGGCGCAAATGACCTTTATGGTCCGGCACGCCTAAAAAAAACTATCCCCCCCCCCAATAAATCCTTGGGGATGAGTAGCCTAGGGCTAAGTTGCTCGTCTCACAATCGAGAGGTTGTGGGTTCGAGTCTCACCTGTCGCTACTGTTCGCCCGCGACAAATCGGCGTGAGAGATTGGCGACGCTACATAACTCAACGGTCGATGTGTCGTGAAACCAATAACCAACCAATAAATCTATGGAGTGTTCAGGATTACCTGCTCGTCACATACGGAGCCAATGACCACTTCACCCTGCCAACTTTGGCGCGATTGGCTGTTGGAGATAGCAATTTATTTTTCATTTTCGTGGGGTGACACCCGTCCCTCTTCCTTAGTTTCTTTCCTAGTGGGGTGGCACCCGTCACCCCACTCGACTTTTGTCTTCGTTGTACTTCCGTTCCCTGAGTTCCTCTGCGTACTTGCATTTATTTAAACATTAGGTAGGGTTTTTTCCCCGTGATGGGGAAAAACGTAAGAAGGACGCCAATGTCCTCTCACCGAACCAAACGCCAGGAATAGATAATACTCTGCCGATTGAGGATAGGCCATACTTTCGCAACACATAGTGATATGCTTACCGGTGATGACCGTCCCCTATGTCCGCGCTGCTCCAACCCGCTTACCGTGTACCATGTTTTAGTTGGCTGTACACTGCTCGATCCTCTACGACGCCGGATACTAGGACGGTTGAACACCGACTCTTCTTTACGTATGCTAATAGGGAGCGAGTCTGAGGTGGTAGCGTCTAGGAATATTGTTATCTTCATTCGACAAGCTCGCCTTGACGTGATATATCCCCACCCGTGAGGATGGATAGCAAGCTATGATAGCAGCAGCGTAAATTGATTACAATTCAGTTATGGGCGCAAAATGACCCTAGATGTCGACGCGCCCCTAAACTCCAATCCACCACCAAGGACGCCAACCCCTGCTCTCCAACGGACTCTGACTCTGATTTTCAGCCAATGACCACACCTGACGACCGTCGCACGAACACGGACTTGGCACCTAACGTACCTCAGCTCCATACCGCCACTGATGACCCACGCCAGACAATTCCCCTTGATGACGCAATGGAAGCCCTCTGTGCCTCACCGATACCTGCTCGTCCCAAGACCACGACCTCGCCTCGCAATCCGGACCATACCATAACTCTTCACGCCGCTGACCCTCGCTCGGACCCTACCACGCCCTCACCACCTGAACCCATCCAACCCATCGAATCCTACCTCGACAGTGCTGGGCTCTTACATAGTAGTCAAGTCTGTCGAGGAAACCGTTTCCTTCCGCCGTATCAACGTTTTCTGTCCGACCAAATATCTCCTCACCATATGCTCCTTAGCCAATCCTGACATCGAAGCCCCTGCCAACGGAACCCTCGTCATAAAAGCCCAGACCAAAGCCCTCCTCCGCACCACCACATTTTGCGGTAAATCCGTCACAATTTCCCTCCATTCCAACCGCAATACCACCAAGGGCACCATCTTCGCTCCGGAGCTCCGCTTCATGTCTGAGGCAGATATTCAAGCGGAGCTCAGGCCGGAGGGGATGACCCACGTCCACCGCATCACATCCTTCAAAGACGGCCAGAAACGTGATACGAGCCTCCTTGTCCTTACGTTCAATTCTACTACTCTTCCCAAGACCCTCCTCGCCGGATACCTGCGATTCCAAGTCCGTGTATTCATTCCAAACAATGCAGTTTGTCAGGTCCTACTGAAGTGGTACCGGCGGAAGAAATAGCATTCTGCAGTTCAGAAGGTTGAAAAGAATCATTGCAATTCTCGGTATTGTCGGATTGAAAGGGCTCGAGACTGGTGTCAACAGTGTGTTGTGCACTTGTCGTTGAGCGCGTCCGCTAGCCATCTGGCGAAAAACTGAGGACTCGGAGTCATTGCTAAGCGCGCGCCCGCATCTAGCGGTTGATACTGGTCATACGTACAGCGCGCGGTTATTTCGCCCTTTTGCCGCAAGATGGCAGTGCACTTATCGTACTTGTCCAGGTCCGTTCCATCTCATTTCTCCGCTCATCTCCAATGCCCCATGTCCAGTAGCCATCTGACATAATAGCCTTCCACTTCGCTGAGCCGACTTACCTGCATACCTAACTCGCTTGCATTTGCTTTTCCATAGCTGTGCACTTTAGTGTCTTAACTAGAACTGTGTGTTTTCGTTCGCATGAATTGTCGCTATTTTGCCAATAAATCCCACGTAAATAGACATCCCCGCATGGCGTCGGACGTACATGAGCCGATTTGCTTCCCAGTTAGGAATAATTGGCTACCTAGCGGTGCCGTCGGAGGTAGACGAGCCGACTTGCTTCAGGAAAACAACGAAAAAACAAAAATTAGCTTAACGTAAAACCACTACCCAGAGGAGCCGTCGGACGTAGATGAGCCGACTTGCCTTCCGACACCTAACGTAAATGGCTACCCAGAGGAACAGCGGACGTAGAGGAGCCAAATTATGAAACACCGTACTAACCCAACTGACAACCCTGCATGGCATGCATAAACTAACCAACTACTAACAACTAACATGCGGCAGCCGGCGTGAGAGGCGGTGTGGACAATTACCTCCTTGTCCGCACGGTAAAAATCCCTCGGTGCTCTTCGATAGGAGTAGGCTAAAGCCGGCACCCTGGCAAAATGAACTCGACACTCAAAACACCCCAGCCCCACCCAAACCACAAATTATTATGTGGAGGAGTAAAGTAAAATTAAAACCAGTTAGACACCAGGGAGACGTCCCCAACCCAGCCCCCGCCTCCAACATCCAAAAACTTCGCACAAACTATAACGCAAAATTCCCTTAACGTAAATATCCACTTGCCTGTACCTTGATCGTAACACTCGCTTTCATAGACAGATATGCACCGTGTTCCTTTAAAGGCGGCGCAAATAACCTTTATGGTCCGGCACGCCTAAAAAACACTCCCCCCCCCCAATAAATCCTCTGGGTAGTGGTTTTACGTTAAGCTAATTTTTTAAAGGCTATTATCATTCCAATTTCAAAACCCAGCGAAGATCAGAGTGACCCCAATAATTTTCGGACATTGCTCTTACCAGTTGCTTGGAGAAACTTCTAGAAATAATGATTATTAAAATATTGACCTGGCACCTGGACACAAATCATCTTTCATCTCCATTCCAACGTCGTTTTCGTCATGGGCGCTGCCCAGTCGACTATCTTATCAGATTAGAAGCAGTCATTCGCCTTGGTTACAAAAAAAAGAATATACTGTGGCAGTATTTTTAGACATAAATAAAGTTTATGATGTGGTCTACAAACGCCCATTACTTTTCAAAATTCAGCAACTCGGTTTCAAAGGACATTTAGCTCATTTAGTCTCTCACCCATGACAGCTGTACTGACCTCTCACCCATGACAGTCGCATTGACCTCTCCCCGTGCCAGCAGTACTGGCTTCTCCCCGTGCCAACGGTACTGACCTCTCACCCTTGCCAGCGGCACTGACCTCTCACCCATGACAGTTGTACTGACATCTCACCCGTGCCAGCCGTACTGACATCTTACCCGTGACAGTGGTACTGACCTCTCGCGGAAGAAGGCATGGCTGCCGTACTCTCCTGGGTCGGCGAGGGAGTCGGCACTCTGGCTGAGGTTATCCGAGCTGCGGCTGCGCCCGGCGGGCAGGCGGCTGACTTCGTTGCCACAGCGACGGCCACTGCTCACGCTGCGTGACGTGTGCTGTGACGTGCAGGTGCCGGTACGAGTGCGACCGCGAGGCCCCGCCTCCAGCACACTCAGTAGCCGGTTCTGCGGTACCGGTCACGGTCACACGCTACAGGTCACACGTCAGCTGATGACAATGGTCACACCGGTCACGTGCACTGGCCACGCCACATCGGCAGTCAACATGTCGCGAACCACGTGCACTGGCCACGCCACATTGGCAGTCAACATGTCGCGAACCACGTGCACTGGCCACGCTATATTGGCAGTCAACATGTCGCGAACCACGTGCACTGGCCACGCCACATTGGCAGTCAACATGTCGCGAACCACGTGCACTGGCCACGCCACATTGGCAGTCAACATGTCGCGAACCACGTGCACTGGCCACGCTATATTGGCAGTCAACATGTCGCGAACCACGTGCACTGGCCACGCTATATTGGCAGTCAACATGTCGCGAACCACGTGCACTGGCCACGCTACATTGGCAGCCAAATTGATTTGCCCAACTGCATTGTCGGGTTGGTTATTTGTTTCGAGGCTCAAGGATTGCAGTCAGTTAATGGCGGTGGTACCGTGGGATGATGATGCAGCTACGTCGGTGTAATTTGTGGATTTTACCTTTGCCTTAAGCGATAGCATATAATTAAGGGTAGGCTGATTATTTGGCTTCTTTAGTTCGCGCCGCTTCCCCACGTCCTCGAAACTGCTCGCTCCCTATCAAGAACCTTCGAGTCTGGGAGAAGGTAGACCAGGGCGACTGACCAGGCTGACTAGACTGACTGGACTGACTAGGCTGACTAGACCGAGTAGACTGACTAGACTGACTAGACTGACTACACTGACTACACTGACTAAACTGACTAGACTAGACACTACCAAGTCATTGTATCGAAGAAGCCATTAAAATCGACTCATGCTTCTCCCCGTTGTGATGAGAAACTGGAAGCCAGTTATTACGTACGATTTTTACACAAAATGCAATGACTCATGTTATTATTTTGCATGCATGAACATTGCTGTGTTGTGCTCCGGCTGTGTTGTGTTCTGATCCGCGTGTTGTGATCCACTCAACCCTCCGCCACCATCAGTTGTGCCCGTCTAAGAGGCTGACCTGCGAGCTGGACAGATCAGCTGATCCATCGGCACCGACACGCACCGTCGACGACGCAGTGCTCACTGGCCGTGGGTGTTTGTGTTTGGCGCGTGGGATGAACACGGGAGGCCTTGCGGCCGTGCTGACAATGCTGCGCTCCTGCTGGAAGCTGGAGGTGGTGCGGCTGGACTTGCGACTACGCCGTTCCGTGGACGGTGGCGGCGTTTGCGCCGGCGCTCTCTTGTGGCCGGGTGGCGCTGGCCCCTGGCGATCAATGCACCACCATTGAGCTGGCGCGCGATCCAGTTCGGTTGCATACAGTCCGGCACAGCCACACGTCATGTCAGGGCGGCCACCTGGTGTGGCAGGTGGGCTGTTGATGCCACGCCAGGGCGGCCTCCTGGTGTGGCAGGTGGGCTGTTGATGCCATGTCAGGGCGGCCACCTGGTGTGGCAGGTGGGCTGTTGATGCCACGTCAGGGCGGCCACCTGGTGTGGCAGGTGGGCTGTTGATGCCACGTCAGGGCGGCTTCCTGGTGTGGCAGGTGGGCTGTTGATGCCACGTCAGGGCGGCCTCCTGGTGTGGCAGGTGGGCTGTTGATGCCATGTCAGGGCGGCCTCCTGGTGTGGCAGGTGGGCTGTTGATGCCACGTCAGGGCGGCCACCTGGTGTGGCAGGTGGGCTGTTGATGCTATGTAAGGGCGGCCTCCTGGTGTGGCAGGTGGGCTGTTGATGCCATGTCAGGGCGGCCTCCTGGTGTGGCAGGTGGGCTGTTGATGCCACGTCAGGGCGGCCACCTGGTGTGGCAGGTGGGCTGTTGATGCCACGTCAGGGCGGCCACCTGGTGTGGCAGGTGGGCTGTTGATGCCACGTCAGGGCGGCCACCTGGTGTGGCAGGTGGGCTGTTGATGCCATGTCAGGGCGGCCTCCTGGTGTGGCAGGTGGGCTGTTGATGCCATGTCAGGGCGGCCTCCTGGTATGGCAGGTGGGCTGTTGATGCCACGTCAGGGCGGCCTCCTGGTGTGGCAGGTGGGCTGTTGATGCCATGTCAGGGCGGCCTCCTGGTGTGGCAGGTGGGCTGTTGATGCCATGTCAGGGCGGCCTCCTGGTGTGGCAGGTGGGCTGTTGATGCCACGTCAGGGCGGCCTCCTGGTGTGGCAGGTGGGCTGTTGATGCTATGTAAAGGCGGCCACCTGGTGTGGCAGGTGGGCTGTTGATGCTATGTAAGAGCGGCCACCTGGTGTGGCAGGTGGGCTGTTGATGCCACGTCAGGGCGGCCTCCTGGTGTGGCAGGTGGGCTGTTGATGCCATGTCAAGGCGGCCTCCTGGTGTGGCAGGTGGGCTGTTGATGCTATGTAAGGGCGGCCACCTGGTGTGGCAGGTGGGCTGTTGATGCTATGTAAGAGCGGCCACCTGGTGTGGCAGGTTGGCTGTTGATGCTATGCGACGCTCGATACTGCATGGATCCCCACGGAGCGAGCAACAAGGTGTGCACACATAGCAGGTATGCCAGGACATGCGAATGCAACCAAGTGTAAATTGAAGCAAACAATATTACTTCTTTTGATCTTAAGGTGGTCATCTGAGACTCAATCTCTGACTCCAAGAAAACCCCATTCATTTCGGTATTTTGCCTACAATTCCTCTCCCGGGGTAATCGTGAGTTGATCGACGACCGTGGTCGAGGCTGGTGGTTGACGTACCGGGCGCAGTGGACTGATGGCGCTGGTGTCGCTGCTGCTCTCCAGCATGGCTCGCCGCTCCATCACTGGGTTGTGTAGTCTGGTGCCGCGATGCCTCAGGAAGCCGGCCGGACCCGTGAAGACTGCTGACGGCCGGGCCCGTCAATACACACGGCTATACACAATACCGGCAGCTCGCTTTACTGCAGGAAACGCTCCATAAATACTACACAGTTCTGTTAACTACCGGCTATTCGTGATGCGTGTTGGTTGACGCATAATATGGATGCTGGATTCACATATGCTGGTTCGTTAATGTCACTTTTCCATACGTTCAGTGCTTATTCAGAAATGCTAGCAGAGATCTATGCTTAGTAGAAAAAGCACAGTTGAAACAGCCTCCAATTTGCGTAGAAACGCCATCGATCGATCTCGCCGTTTTCTGATTAGTTATTTCACATCATGTATGTACTATCGTGGCCTGTTGTCGCTCGACATTGCTACGTGACCGCTTGGTCATACGTGACTATCGGTCACGCCATATGACCTTCACCATAGAAAAGGACGATCGTGTCTCACAAACCTCTTGGACTTTTTGAACTTCGCCACACAACAATTTGATCAGGGAAATCAGGTTGATGTAGCATATCTTGACTTTAGTAAGGCCTTTGACAAGGTACCCCATAAACGGTTAATGATACAGCTTCAGTCCCATGGTATTGCAGGTAGCATCTTAAAATGGATAGAGTTGTGACTTTCAGATAGACAGCAAAGAGTGATGCTAAATGGTACAAAGTCATCATGGCAAAATGTTCTTAGTGGAGTCCCCCAGTGGTCAGTACTAGGGCCATTACTGTTCATTATATTTGTAAATAACATTGAAAGTGGCCTAAGCAGTAAAGTTTTGAAATTTACGGATGATTTGAAGGTCTTTAGGGCAATAACAGGTAAGGATGAGCATATCTCGCTGCAAAAAACTTAGACGAACTTGTGAAGTGGTCCGAAGAATGGCAAATTAAATTTAATTTTGATAAGTGCAAAATCATGCATGCAAAATCATGCATGCAGCATATGAAGGCTCCATACTTGATGGGTGGCCAAGTGCTATCAGTGACTCAACAGGAGAAGAATTTAGGTGTTATTCTAAACACAAAACTGGGGGCATCAGAACAGACCAAGAAAGCCAGGAAGAAGGCACTGAGAATGTTCGGGGCAATAAATAGGAATGTATCATACAGAAGTGAGGAAGTGATCAGGAAGCTTTACTGGGCATACGTCAGGCCACATTTGGAATACTGCATCCAAGCTTGGTCTCCTAGCTATGAAAACGATTGTTGGCTTTTAGAGAGAGTACGAAAGAGGGCTACAAAAATGGTTAATGGCATAAGCAACCTGGCATATGAGGAAAGATTGAAGAAATTGAATATGTTTTCACTTAGATATAGAAGGCTGAGAGGAGATCTCATCGAGGTCTTTAAATTTGTCCAAGGTCTGGAGAGGGGATACCTTGGAGAAATGTTTGAATTTAACAGAAATGATGCAATTAGAGGTCATAAATTCAAAATTAAAGTTAACCACAGCAGAACAAGGTTAAGGCAAACTTTCTTCACCAACAGGGTAGTAGAACACTGGAACCAGCGGGCAAAAAACATCGTCAGTAGCAGCACATTGAACATCTTTAAAAACAGCATAGACAATCATTATAAGAATGGAGGGCTTGCTTTTCAGTATTACAGGGAGGGCTGATTGACAGATTTGGTGGGCAACTGGTTCAGTGTACAGAGTGCAACCAAGAAGGGCCCTTGTGGCTCATAGTTGCACTACTCTTTTATGTCTTTATGTCTTTATGTGTGTGTGTGTGTTGCAATCACTCATGTTATTTGATCAATGTCCATTCTATCAAGTGAATTGCACTTCATGTGCTCTCACACCATTCTGTCACCTGTTTTATTCTCCATATTCTCAAATTTGATGTCTTGATGTCTTTCCGTTGGCACACGTTAATAATTAAACCACATGACACCCTCGGCCTTAGCACGTGCTCACAGCCCCCACCCCCACGTAAGTCCCCGGGGGTGGGGGGTCACACACCGAGAGGTGGTGTCACGTGACACCTCAACGTTACCATGCGAGGGAGGTCCCAATCAACTATCCACGTAGACGTATGCTAAGGGAACCATCACCTCACTTATCCATGTGTTCTTGTGTTCATGTGATAAGGTTCTCACCAATTGACCCCTCCGTGTAAACATGTGACCAACATGTCCACCACGTGAACATGTTATGAGGGTCCTACCACACGACCACCTCTCCAGGGACACGTGTAGGGGTCCCACCACGTGATCCCTCACAGTGGACACGTACCGAGCGGTGGCGCCGCATGAGTTCGGCTCCTGCGGCGACAGCAGAGGAAACAGCAGGCGCACAGCATCAGCGACAGCACGGCGCCCACGGTCACCAGGGCGATGAGCAGCACTCGCAGGTTGATCTGACACCGGTTGCCAGCGTACCAGCGGTGGCAGCGGCAGCGCGTGCCGCCGTCGTCGCGTGTGTAACACTCACCGCTGTAGCTGCACTGCAGACAGCTGGCGGACTCGGCTGTCGAGCGACGTGTTGGTCAGTCCCGGCTGCGGTGACAGGCTGGTCAGGGTGAACCAGGGACCGCCGGCAGGCCACAGTGGTCAAGGTGGGAGAGGGCTGCAGGCCGGTGAGGTTGGTCAGGGTGGGAGAAGCTACAGGCCGGACAGATTGGTCAGGGTGGGGCAGGGCTACAGGCCGGTGAGGTTGGTGAGGGTGGGGCAGGGCTACAGGCCGGACAGATTTGTCAGGGTGGGAGAGGGCTACATGCCGGTCAGATTGGTCAGGGTGGGAGAGGGCTACAGGCCGGTCAGATTGGTCAGGGTGGGGCAGTGTTACAGGCATGTGGGGGCTGGAATGGCTTACCAGCGGTAAGGACGGGTGACAGTTTGGTCAGTACGCGGCAGTTATACAGGTCTATGAGGGCTGGCTGTTTACCAGCAGTGAACACGGTGGCATGCTTCAGGGTGGAAACGTTTCAAACATAAACAGAATAGCATACCCCAGCGCTATTCCATCCTCGGCTTGAGGACTGATAAATGTGAAAGCACTTCTATTGCAGTGAATTGTGTGGTGTTCGCTGTGCACCTAATCTTGATGGCGTCAGCAACACACATACAGTACACATACGCGCAGTTCCGATAAGCACAGTTCATGGAATAACAAGAAAACCACAAATCACAAGCTTCCAAAAAAAAATAATATAAGACCTATGATGAGGTGATGCTCGTATGCTATGATAGCGGACGGACCCGTTCATAGGTTAGCTGGCGAACGGACCCGTGTATAGGTTAGCTGATGAACGGACCTATATATATAGGCTAGGTGACGAAATTACCCGTATATAGGCTAGCTGACGAACTGACCCGTGTATAGGCCAACTGACGATCGGAACCGTGCATAGGCTAGTTAAAGAACGGACTCGTGTATAGGCTAGCTCCATGTACACAATTGGGGAACGGTCAATTGTTTGACTGCGGCAGCTCGAAACAGAGGACTGGCTATACTTGCGTGCCTACTGACCAGAGCAAGCGCGGCCCGGCGAGTTGGTGATGTCGCTGTCGATCATGCCATCGCGGCAGCTGCAAGTGAAGCTGCCCATCAAGTTGTAGCAGAAGGCGTGCGTGTGACAGTCGTTGTCGTCGACGTCTTCGCATTCGTCGAAGTCTGAAAAAGCAGCACTCGTCAGGAGGGGAAGACTGCTACTCGAAGCCACAGCGCTGCCCAGAGGCAAGGTTACACTAGTTAAGCTGAAGTCACGCCAGTTGTGGTAAGCTGAAGTCGAATGCCACCCACATCACTATCACCGATAGTCTGTAGTAATTTGGGCACCTTCCCGAGAACTTGTAGACAGATGCTGGCCACAAATTGCGCTTATGTTCACCGTCCTACTCGGCTTATGAAGCAGTATAACATTGTAATCGATGCTGCGCTGGCGTATCGTAGCTGAAGCGAGGGTGGAGTCGGTTCGCTCTGCGCCGGATACGAAGCAATTTTTTGGAGGGTTATTTTGACACTTATCGCATGCGCTTATTCAGCAATTATGTGCTGCAGTAAGTATGTCTATACAGCATAACTGGACATTGGCAGGTACTGTCAGCCAGGTGTTCTGTCGGCGCATTATGCGGTATGGTGTTGTGCATATCACCGTGCGCCGCTCACTACGGTTTCTGCTGGCGTCCGCGAGGTGGGACACTATTCACCAAGGGTGGTGATGGCGTCCACCAGATGGGACACTACTCACCAAGGGCGGTGATGGCGTTCTTGTGGCGGGACACCACAACCTGCTGACCGCCCAGCGAGTAGTTTGAGCTGCGCAGCGCCTCCTCCACCATCTGCTGCAGGTAGGCCTTGTCCATGGCCACGCCGTGCCGGTCGGCCAGCTGCACCACCAGTTCGGCCAGCAGACCGTCCTGGCGCGGCCGGCCGCCTTCGCCGACGGTGCGCGGTCGCTTGAACGCCACCAGTCGCGTGGTGTGCAGCCGGTCGGAGAGCGATGTGGCGGCCAGTGCCTCTGACAGGCCATCCTGGCTAAGGCGCGCCAGCTGGCCGAACTCGGCCGAGTCGGGCTCGCCGAACGGTGGCCGGTACCACAGCGGGATGTCGTTGACGCGGTCCAACACCACCTGCAGCCGGTACGTGAGTGTGGCTGCGGCGGGCAGCGCAGCGTCAGCCGGTGTCCGGCGCCATAGTTCAAACAACTGTCACTCATCTGACGTATGCAACCCATCATCTCCCGGTAACTGTCACTCATCTGACGTATGCAACCCATCATCTCACGGTAACTGTCACTCATCTGACGTATGCAACCCATCATCTCCCGGTAACTGTCACTCATCTGACGTATACAACCCATCATCTCCCGGTAACTGTCACTCATCTGACGTATACAACCCATCATCTCACGATAGCTGTCACTCATCTGACGTATGCAACCCATCATCTCACGGTAACTGTCACTCATCTGACGTATGCAACCCATCATCTCCCGGTAACTGTCACTCATCTGACGTATGCAACCCATCATCTCCCGATAGCTGTCACTCATCTGACGTATGCAACCCATCATCTCACGATAGCTGTCACTCATCTGACGTATGCAACCCATCATCTCACGGTAACTGTCACTCATCTGACGTATGCAACCCATCATCTCCCGGTAACTGTCACTCATCTGACGTATGCAACCCATCATCTCCCGGTAACTGTCACTCATCTGACGTATACAACCCATCATCTCACGATAGCTGTCACTCATCTGACGTATGCAACCCATCATCTCACGATAGCTGTCACTCATCTGACGTATGCAACCCATCATCTCACGGTAACTGTCACTCATCTGACGTATGCAACCCATCATCTCCCGGTAACTGTCACTCATCTGACGTATGCAACCCATCATCTCACGGTAACTGTCACTCATCTGACGTATGCAACCCATCATCTCACGGTAACTGTCACTCATCTGACGTATGCAACCCATCATCTCCCGGTAACTGTCACTCATCTAACGTATACAACCCATCATCTCACGATAGCTGTCACTCATCTGACGTATGCAACCCATCATCTCACGATAGCTGTCACTCATCTGACGTATGCAACCCATCATCTCACGATAACTGTCACTCATCTGACGTATGCAACCCATCATCCCACGGTAACTGCCACTCTTCTTACGCAGAAATCCATCATCTGGTGGTCATAAAGTGATACAGCCATAAAGTGTTTAGACTAATTAAGAGCCGCAAGAGCCCATCCAGCTAAGTCTGTAAATGGAATATATATCGTGGTCCCTGATGAGATCATAACGTTTTATAAGTTTAAAATCAATCGCCCAATTATTGTGGAAGTTATGCCACCTAGAACTACGAGTATAGTTGGGTCACTTCGCCTGACGTGGTGACCTGACCTGAGATGACCCAGGGTTAAAAATATATGAGAATATGCGGAAAAGACCAGTGAGCAGCTATGCGAGGTTTGACCTTGCTCACCCGATTAGTTTGGCAGCAAATTAGGGAAAACCGCAGTGGGGCAAATATCCACCCCCGGACGTGCGCGTGTTAAAGTGGTTTGGGCCGTGCACACTTAATTAGCATAAATCTCATCCATCCGTCACAAATTAGACAAATACTCCCAAATTTTTATGTAGCTGAAAGATAAGGCGTCGGCAGGTGCTCTGTGGTTTAACAAAAAATGGGTGAGACACATACCTCCCTATCAGCTACGCCCCTGCCCAGGGGACTAGCCACTCGCCCACAAGCACTACTGCTACATATTCACCAACATAGACGATGGGTCAAAGCAGTGTCTGATTTGGTTGGGAGGTGTATCAACATGTAAAGGTCTGAAATTGACCAGGGACATCCAAATTAAGAATGCCGGAACATTGACCCACTTTGCTCCAGGAGGGTGTCCATTTTGCCCCAACTATGGAGCAAAATGATTAAAAAAACATGGCTTGACTTTTCTCAATGTCATTTTGTTTAATGAAATATTTTAGACTTCATGCCTATATCATCGATTCCCGAAAGGATGGCCTTCAAAATCATCCTACTTTGCATTATCTAGAACGATAAACTGGCGCTCAATATGAGAAAAACCACTAAGTGGGCCATTTTGCCCCGGTCTCCCCTACATATAAATTTTGCGTATTTGCCAAATTGCAGTTGAACTAGAGGATTCTGGCTAAAGTAAATTATGTTTATTAGGGCAAGTTGACTTACAACAGCGTTTCTCGGTCTGCTCTACCCGTTGGAAAAGGAAAATTAAAGAAAACTGGAAAATTATAATTTTGTAATCCCCAAAAAAAAATTGGTGGTGGGGGGAGTAAAAAAATTAGAGACCTGGTGGATTTTGCTGTCCTTTTCTCATTCCAAATATATTTTGTTTTTCATATATCCCACAAAATGAACACCCAGAGCCAAAAACATAATGTAAGTTGTGAAAAGTGAAAATCTAGCCCTCCATGGTGACGTCACTTTTCGGGGAAAATTGTTTTGAGGGGGTACCCGGGCCCTACTCTTCGAGCGCTTTTCGATGACACCTCTTTCGTGTTCCTGTGATGCTTAGTTTGGATTTTAGAGGGGGTTACTAACTCCCCCCCCCCCCAAGACGGGGTGTGAGGATCTGACCGGAAAGACGGCACGGGTTATCTGTCCTACACCTCAACTTGTCTAAACTGTATTGATGACCCCTATGTGACGTTCTAAACTGAAGAGCGTCATTGAAATTGATCTGATCTAGACCTTTTACAATTTTGTACATTCCAATCATGTCCCTCTTAATCTCCTATACTTGAGTGAGTACATATAGAACGTCACGAGGCTTTCTTCATATTCTAAGTTACCTATTCCACTGATGAGCTTAGTTGCTTTGCGTTGCGCTCTTTCTAACATATCTATATATTCTTCTAAGTAGGGACTCCATGCTTGTAAGTAATATTCCAAGTGGGGTCGCACATATACAAGTACAGTTTTGTCACTACTTTCTTTCTCTGACATCTCATACTTCTATTTATGAGTCCCAGCATTCTAAGTTCCCTGTTCTTAGCTGAGATATAATGTTTTTCTGCTTTAAGGTCTTTTGAAGCCAGTATACCTAAGTGTTTTTCCTCTTCAATAACATCCAGTTCCCTGCCTCTCAGTTTGAATTTGAAAGTGTCACCTCAGGACCAAGGACCATACACTTATCATGATTGAAAGACGTGCCATCGATCAGCCCACTTTTTAGGTCCTCCAAGTCTAGTTGAATACTACTAGGTTGATCACTACTGTTTGCCACTCCTACCAGCTTGATGTCATCAGCAAATTCGAACACTATTCCTCAGCCTTACATGAATGTTATTCACAAAGATGATAAAGGGAAGTGGCCCTAGGACAGACTCCCTGTGGTACTCAACTTAGAATATCCTTCCAATCAGATGTGCATCCATTTAGCACTACCCTTTGTTTAATTCCTCTCAGTATATTCGGAATATATTTGGCCCCATTCGTCATTGCATCAAGATATACAAGGATGATCCATTACTATGGATAATGTATTTTGGTGTACTGGTCAAATCGAATGGATTCCACTTGCAAACCTCATTATCACTAGTTCGCTGCTCGAAAAATCACTCAAATAAACAGTACCGCTACCTGGCACTGAAGAAAAACCATATCTCTTCCGGGCCGGATCCAGGGGAGTACGGGGGATATACCCTCCCCTGCATTTATGCAAAGCAGCGCCTTTTTTACTGAAAAATCATGTCCGTTAGGACGCTGAATGCATCCAACCCTTTGATTTTCGCCGAAAGCAACACTCCGAATAGAAAAGACGCCCTCCAGGGAAACCACTCGAAATTTTCCTAATCAAGAGAATCTTCCAGACGAGTGCTCCCCTTCTCCTGGTCAAAACTCGTGAATCCACCCTTGCGTCTCTGGTATCGGTGATAAGGATGCTCTCTGAAGCTTCAGTTCATTCAGATTACAACAGTGGCAGCAATAAATGGCTCAACTCAGATAAGCGGCCTACGACAGACCAAGCAGAGGGTATATATGAGAAAGCAATGCTGCTCACGTTCACAGGGGTCGTGTTCTCTGGCACGCGAGTATCCGGGTCGGCAGGCGCAGCGGTGCACACCCTCCACCCGCCGACACATCTCAAAGATGTCTGGCAGACAAGGACGCTCGCAAGGCGTGGCGGCCGCCTCCGACTGTTCCAGCACGATCTGCTGGCCGCCGCCCGGGTTGATGACGACGCGGTTGATCTCGTTGTCGTCCGAGACGCCCTTCCGTGCGCCGCCCAGGTCGATGGAGTCCGGAACCAGCACGCCGGCAATGAAGATCTCGTCCGGCGCGACCGCCGGCGGCGGTGTGTGTGGGGGTGGCGGTGTGTGTGGCGGTGGCGGTGTGTGTGGGGGTGGCGGTGGTGTGTGTGGCGGTGGCGGTGTCACCTCACGGGACGTCGTCAGCGGACTGACCCGACTCGGTGTCACCGTGTTGAGCGTGTGGATTTGCGTGAACGTGCCGATCACGGTGGACACGATGGTGATCGGCGGCAATGTGCTGGTGATGATCTTGGTGGTGGTGATAACCACGTCGCCCTGCACCACAGACACGCAGAAGTGAGGCGTCAGGCGCACGCCTGCACACGGTACATGTACGCACAGGTCAGCGGCCGCAAGCTGTATACGTGGCACACCTGAATCGAATTTTGGAGCAGATTGCTCATTCCTTCGGTGGAATTTGGTAGGTAAAAACACACCGTTAGCGGCCATACCAATTACTTCCCCATCCTGGATCCATTGCCGACAAGGTACACGGTCGCCGCCATGATGGGGATGGCGACGTGTTCCCGCCAAACTTCGTAAAATTTAGCATTACGCATGAAAAAGCAATACCAAGAACTCTTCGCCCCCACCCAATCCAAAATCCGTGCCGACGTCTGGATAAAGAGTAAACATCGCGGCGACATCTGGACAAAGAGTAACAATCATGGCGACGTCTGGATGAAAAGCATTCACGGTGCCGCGGTCTGGACGAAGAGTAACTTTATACAGGAGTAAGCTGGACAAAGTAGCCTGGCTCCGAAACACGTATAATTTTTACCTTCTAGTGACAGTAGTTTGTCGCTTAACGCAAATCCACCAATAAAGAAATCGCCTTTGGGAGAGCCTGTTCTAAAAGTCGCTTGGTCTATCAAACTGCCAAAATTGCATAGATGAAGGTTACACGTGAAAGCAACGTAAAATCATCGGCCGCATTGCAGAGTTATTTCCTCTCTACTTAGCTGCAACATTATCAAGATAAAAGCCGTTCCCAATGAACACATAGCACCAGACGGGTTCCGATGAAGTTGTTTGTGGGCTGGTTGGCTGTCGGTGGATATCCCCATTCCATACTCCAGCTAATCACTGTTTATTCATCTATCTATCTCGCCATCGTCGACTTCCGCCCGCCCCCCAAATGTCCCCTCCCGTCCGTGCCACCAGTGAGCGGCAGACGGTCTGTAGGCCCACCTGGAAGCGGATGTCGGTCTCGGTGGCGGTGACGGTGCGTGTGAACTGCTCGGTGCGCGTGATGTACTTTGTGATGGGCTGGCGACCAATGCCGTGCACGATCTCGGTGATGTGGTGCACGTTGCCGACGGGCAGGTGCGGCCGCGTGAAGACGCCTCCGAACACGGTTGACTGTCCGCTGATCACGGTGCGTGCGCCGCCAGGCTCTCTTGTCAGGCGGGTGTCGCCGCGTAGAGTGCGCACGTCCGGGCCCAGAATTGACGTGGACGAGCCGATGTGCACACGCCAGTTGGAGGCGGCCGCATCCTCGGCCGCCACACTGCTCAGTGAAGCCAGCAGCGTCTGCCGGATGCGGTCGGCGAGCCGTGTCGGTCGCCGACTGAACGTCAGACTCGGCGTGTGCGAGGCTGGGGCGGGGTCTTGCCTGCGGCGGCCGCGGGGTCGCCTCGTCAAAGCTGGTCGACACGATGAAGTTGATCTTGTCGTTCTCCTCGTCGCCGGTGATGCTGCTCGATGATTGCTCGTGCGGCCGCTTTGGCAGCTGCACGCGCTGTTTGGACGCGGCTGGCTCCAGATCGATCACGGGTGGGTTGGGAAGGTTGGACGTTGGGTCTATCATCTCGGTAGTTGTTTCCGGGGACGTGGTTGACGCCGGGGGGTTTGTGGTCGTGGATGGTACGACTGACCAGCGCGAGTTCGGTAAGGCCGGCGCTGGTAGTGCGGGATGCGCCGTCTTATGCGGGAAGCTGACGGTAATGATGGCCGGGCGCGTCGTGAATGGCACTACGTCAGCGAACACGTTGGTGCCGACGATCCGGTTATCGCCCTCCAGCTGAGCAATGGTGTGTATCGTGGTGAACCTGTCGCGTGTTCGTGCCGGCCAGACAGGTGCTTCCAGTTTGTAAACGGGCCGCCGGTCCGGTTCAATGCCGGCGTTTGAGATGTCGAAGTAGGCCAGCTGGCTGGCATCGAACGTGGCCTGCACACTGGCTGCCAGCTGCTGGTCCTCGTCAGTGTCCTCGTCTGCGAACTCGGCATCCTCGTCCACGAAGCCGACCTCCTCGTCGCCGAATACGGCCTGCACGTAGGCCGGCTGGCGCAGCGAGTCAGAGCGGCGCGTCTCTACGAACTGATGTCGGCCGAAGCCAGGCAGTGTGGAGGCGCCGACGACGACCACCGGGCGTGGCTGCAGTGCAGTCGCCGCGCCTCTCAGCGGCGCCGGGGTCGACGCGTCGATGAAGTGCGTCTGCGCACCCGTCGTGATCGACACGTGAACGCGCGTCGATACAGCGGGCCTAAACTGTGTCAGCTGGCTGCCGCCGCTCGGGAACGGTCGTCGTCCATCGGCCACATGGAATTGCTCCAGCTGCGGCTGACCAAAGTGGTGTGTGCCCAGGTCGGTGCCGGCCAGTCTGGGCGGCGACAGGCCCGACGCTGGCCGCCTTCTGCCCGGAGCCAAGTTCCTGCGTGGTGGTACCTGCTGAGCCGGTCCAGGTCGCACGTGGATCTGGAATGGCTGGCCCGGCTGACTGGGGTCTCCACGCTTCAGCTGTACCAACCCCTCCCCGAGCTTAGCGAAGCCATCAGTCAGCGGCGAGCCGCTCTGGGTGGCGAAGTCGCCGTCTTGGTGTTGGTGGTGTTGGCGCGGCCGCTCTTCCAGGCCGGGGAATACGGCGATGAAGCCATTGGGTCTAGCCAAGTGCTGCTGACGCCGGTTGGGCCGTGGCGGCCTCAGCGGTCGCCGACCGTTCTGTCGGAAGGGCAATGGCGCGCCCGGCCGGCCACCGAGGCCGGGTCTGCGTGGCTGGTCCGCGCGCCGGACCGGTGCACCAGACCTCTGTGGTTTCTGGAAGCCGCTCTGCTGTGGCCCGGACCCCAGTGGCGGCTGGCGCGGCAGCGCATCATTCGGAACGCCACGCAGCGGGATCAGCTTGCCATCCGGCCCGCGAATGGCCAGGAAGCCGCCCCCCGGAGCGGTGGCGATAGTGGCCTGCTGCTGCCTGCGGCGCACACTGGCTGCCACGCCGCCCACCGGGATGAAGGTCGGATTGCGCTGTTGCACCTGGACGGCCGGCGGCGGCCGACCGCCGGCCACCCCACTCGAGCCATCACGCCTCACAGCCAGCGGCAGCACGTTCCGGAACAGGCCGGCCGCCGTGTCTACCATGGAACCGATGTTGAGGCTGCCGGCAGCCAGCCCGCTCAAACCTAGTAGACTGCCAGCTAGGTTTCCGAGACTAGCTGCCGTCAACTGTGGTGATGTGGTGCCGCTGGAGGGTGGCGTGGTGACGGCGCCGCCGCTGACGGTGGTCGCGGCAGCCGCGCTCGGCTGCTGGGCGACAGGTAGCTCTGCCGAGGCGGCCACCGGCGGCACGTCGGATGTGCTGCTGGTGGCTGAGATGTCTCCTTCTGTTGCTGGTGTTGTCGCGGGGGGCTGTGTGACATCATCCGGAATGGCGGGCGGCATCGGGGTCGGTGGGTCAGGCGTCGGAGAGGGCGGGTCAGGAGTCGGAGACGGTGGGGCAGGCGTCGGGGAAGGCTGGGTAGGAATTCCTTTTGTCCCGTCTGGCGGCAGTTGTGATGTGGTTCCTGCCTTCAAGTCCACGCCGCTTAGCTTGTCGGACGGAGTCACCACTATTGGCGTGTCGGACGGAGTCACCACTATTGGCTTGTCGGACGGAGTCACCACTATTGGTTCGTCGGACGGAGTCACCACTATTGGCTTGTCGGACGGAGTCACCACTATTTGCGATGGTGCCGGCGAGCCCGGTGTCCGGTTTGGTGGATCCACGAAGACAGTAGCGATGCCGGTCGATACGAGTATGCTGGGCAGGGCCGGCCGGGCCGTACTGATGGATAGCGCTAGAGTGGAGAGCGGTGTCGCGGTGCCCAGTGAGAGGCGCAGCGAGCTCAGGTGCGACGCGTCCAGGCGTGTAGTCACCTTCTCCGTCTGCACTCGTGACGTGACCTCGGTGCGCGTGCGCACCACGGTAGCACTGCCCTCCAACAGAGTGGTGTAGAAGGTGCTGGTGGTGTAGAAGGTGCGCGTGGCCACCACGTGGATCTCATCTTGCTCGCCGACCGACTGGAGACTAGAGCCGACGGCGGGCGTCGGCCAGCCGGCAGGTCGCTGTGGCGGCGCCACCGTCACGCGGATCGGCGGCCGCGTCGCCGTCGGCCGCACCTCCGGCAGCAACAACGTCTCGACGGCCACATCCTTGATGACGCTGGTGCTGCTGACGATCACCTGCTGGCCCGACACCTCGGTCGTGTCGAACAGCGTCACCGTCGACAGGTACGTCTTGGTGAAGAGAAGCGAGCCAGAGGGGGCGACGGTGGGCGCGGCCGGCGCCTCTGTCACCACGATATGCGTCACCACCTCCCGGGTGGACGTGATCTGCTCACGGTTGCTGCGTGTGGTCGTCCTGAAGTAGGTGTACGTTTTGAGATATGTCTCCGTCTGGAAGTGCGTGACAGAGGGTGCGACGGCAGTTGCCGGCAGGGTCAGCACGTTCGACACCGTCTCCCGGCTGGTGACCACCACAGACTTGCCGTCCTCATTAAAGTGGTTGAGGAACGTGAATGTGGTATAGTAGGTGTGCGTACGATAGAAGCGCGAGTTGAATCCCCCCGTGCCACGCGTCAGAAGCTGAAACAGAGCCAGCAGGTGCGCCACGGTCAGAAACACCATGATACACGATCCTAATCAGATAAACTCGCAAACACGCTAGGCTGCTCTACACACAGCGATTCGTGAGACAAACACGCTAGGCTGCTCTACACACAGCGATTCGTGAGACAAACACGCTAGGCTGCTCTACACACAGCGATTCGTGAGAAAACACTCTGACGAACGGTTCGTTGTGGCTGCAATCAGACCATCAGACCAGCAATGGAGCGAATCGGAGCGGGTGTTCGCGACATTTCGTGCCGGGCGTGATGGTCGCCGGTCGTCCGACGGGGTCCCTCTCCCGACACTCGGCCGAACAGACGGAACAACTGTGCTCAGTCTCTGGTCGTTGCACAGCACTTACCCTTTCGAGCCTTGCGGCGTGCTGTAAACTACCGCCGCACTATACAAGCTCTTTGGCGGTCGTGTTCTGAGAGGTCCTTCCACGCATTACCTTGAAAGTAATGCGTGGAAGCCCGATGACCAGTGTTGGACTGCATGGATACGATGGTATCGTAACGTGGCAACCGACAGATTATCTGTTGTCTCACGAGGACGAGAAGATGTTTTACTTCTGTCACAGCTGCCTAATAATAAGCTTCAACATGGTTGCGCGTGTATAATGTGCTTAGGTTTAACCGTAAGTAAGCCTAGAACATAACAATTAATGTATCCATGCTCAATTGCACTTGGTTGGCAGAAAGCCCTTCCAGAAGTCAGCATTATAATGCATCTGAATGTGTAATATGTGATATGTGATAAGGCAAGGTAGGAACTTAACGGCAGGCAAATTACACATTATTTCGATTAAACTGTAGGGAAGTCTGCCATGCACTCAGTCACGTCAGCTGCTCACTATTCCAAGCAGACATGTGACTTGTGAAAACTTGTAATTCAGCAATTATTATTTTCTGTGTATCATCGAAAGGCACCCGTGACCCCTCCTAATTTTGCAGTGCAAGCTGGTTCTTGTGCTGACACGACGGCCACTTCCCAACTACCTCGCATCGGCCACTTCCCAACTACCCCGCATCGGCCATTTCCAACTACTCCCTATCAGTCAGTTCCCAGTTAACCCCTTCGCCACGACCGACTGGGGCAGCCAATTCAGCTCTGACCATGGATGAGCACCGTTGTAATGCCGTGCTGATCTGCGTCACAGTGTCGGCTTTGCGTGTGTGATCCCGTGCTGATCTGCGTCACAGTGTCGGCTTTGCGTGTGTGATCCCGTGCTGATCTGCGTCACAGTGTCGGCTTTGCGTGTGTGATCCCGTGCTGATCTGCGTCACAGTGTCGGCTTTGCGTGTGTGATCCCGTGCTGATCTGCGTCACAGTGTCGGCTTTGCGTGTGTGATTCCATGCTGATGTGTGTCACAGTGTCGGCTTTACGTGTTCTGGTCGTCATCCTGGGTCAATCGCATCAGCTCATGGGGAAGACTGCTAGCGGCAAGAGGCACACCCTCCGGGCGCGTGCCATGAACAGTGTATGCTGAGGTTGTGCTGGTTTTTGGTAACACCAGGAACTTAAAACAGGTATCCCCAAATATATTTCCTGTCTCATATTTGTCTCAGGTTAGTACAAATAAATATCCACCCATTTAATTGGATTGCAACAAGAATAGGATCGGGGAGGTGAGGTCAGCACCCCCAGCTCACCCCACACGTGATTGCGACAAAGTATAAAGACGTGATGTACGATAACTGATTTTTATCCAAAGGTAAAAATGATTGCTGAACTTGAAGCCGGAAAATATTCTGATATCACAATAGTTTTTCTTCGGAGAAGTTCGTCCGAACCTAGTCAAAATCAGTGACCAAGCTCGACCATCAAGAAGATTGCCGGTAAGACAGTCTGGCCTAATGACATCGAAGAACATGGAACGTTAACCACCTGAGTACAACTGTAGTAATAGGCAAAAACAACGCCTATTCAAACCCACCAAATATGTCAATATAAGTGAGGTTCGAGCTCAGTGACCTGATAAACCTGAGATATGCCTGAGATGACACTACACGCCTGTGCCTGGGCACCCTTGTCTGCCTGATATCTGCTCCGAGCGGAGACGTTTTTGCTGCCGTACTCAGAGGATGATGAATAGAAAGGCAATTGTTCTTTCCTAATTCAGGGGAAGGCGGATATCAAGGCAGTTGTTCCCTACATCCATAAGAGGCGTGTAAAAATGCAGCTGTTCTCCACACCCATGGGAGGGCGGGCATAAAGACAGCTGTTCTCCACATTCATATGAGGACGGGTGTAAAGGTACCTGTTCTCCACATTCATATGAGGGCGGGTGTAAAGGTAGCTGCTCCCATATTCATATGAAGGTGGGTGTAAAGTAACTGTTCTCCTCGTTCGAGGGAGATCGGGTATATGGGCAGCTGTTCTCTGCGTCCATAGGAGGTCGGGTGTAAAATCAGCTGTTTTCCACATTCATAGGAGGGTGGATGTAAAGGCAGCTGTTCTCCACATTCATAGGAGGGCGGGCATAAAGGTAGCTGTTCTCTGATACAAGGTGTCATCCGGGGGAAGATGGGTAAAGATGCAGCTGTTCCCAGGAACGAGACATTGTAATCTTTCAACTTTTATCGAACTTCGAATACACATATTTCTCGACTCAACTTCATCGAAATCGAGAAGTTTTGGTGTCGTTAACATATTGGAAAAGAAATCCTTGAAATGACCAAAAACTCCGCCCATCGCAAACGAACATTTTGAGTCGCCCTTGCACGCCTATGCATGTTCTAGACCTGCTATGCTGCATGCATCTTAAAATGCATGCGCTGTGGGTATGAGTGTGCGCATGTTTGTCTGGACCGATCTGTGTGTGCACCTGTTGTCGATCATCACGTCATTATGTCTGGCTGTAGAGCCGTCTGTATGTGTACATGCTGCAGACCTGTATGACGATGGCATGCTGCATAACTGAACGTATGCATACATGCATGGGTACATGCTTGAACCTGTATGCATGCATGTCTGCCATAATTCTATATTTTGTAATAATTATGTATATCTTCTGGGACCCTATATGTCTGGCATGGACTTGCATATATGCACAAGCCCGATTTGTGTATGCCCTTGATGTGAATCTGTTTGTGTACATTCTGATGTCTATATTCTGCTGACTATATTCTGCTATGTATATTCTTTATGTCTGTGTTCACTTGTCTGCATTATCCTGTCTATACTCTGCTGTCCGTGTTCTCAGTCTATATTCTGTGTCTATATTCCGTATGTCTATATTCTGCTGTCCATATTTTGTCTGTATATGTTCTGTCTATATTCTACTGTCTATATCATGCTGTCCACGGTATGCCCATCTATATCTTTTGTCTACATTTTGCTGGCTATATTCTGCTGCCTATATTCTGTATGTCTTTATTCTTCTAGCCGTATGCATGCGAACTATACGCTGGGCTATCCTATCTCACCCGTCACCTGCAGCCCACTAGGCCATCCTCTCTCACCGATCACCTGCAGCCCACTGGGCTATCCTCTCTCACCGATCACCTGCAGCCCACTGGGCTATCCTCTCTCACCGGTCACCTGCAGCCCACTGGGCTATCCTCTCTCACCGATCACCTGCAGCCCACTGGGCCATCCTCTCTCACCGGTCACCTGCAGCCCACTGGGCTATCCTCTCTCACCGATCACCTGCAGCCCACTGGGCCATCCTCTCTCACCGGTCACCTGCAGCCACTTGAGCTACCCATTCTTCGGCCTCCCCGCATCCCACTGGATTTCATTCCCCTCGTCTACCACGCAGCCCACTCGGCTGACCTCCGAGCGAGCTGCAGCTCACTTTGGCTGCTGGCAGCCCAGTCTCTTAATCGGCGCCAACAGACCACTGAGCGGCGTTCGCGAGAACGGACAGATTTCTCCGTAGCACCAGACAAACTAAGAGAAGCTATTGAATCATAATGTCGACCGGCGCATTGCTTTCCATGCAGACCGAGGGCCGGCCCGGTGTCAGTCCGCCTCCGTTCGCCGTATGACCGAGGGCCGGCCCGGGGTCAGTCCGGCTCCGTTCGCCGTATGACCGAGGGCCGGCCCGGTGTCAGTCCACCTCCGTTCGCCGTATGACCGGGGGCCGGTCCGGTGTCAGTCCACCTCCGTTCGCCGTATGACCGAGGGCCGGCCCGGTGTCAGTCCGGCTCCGTTCGCCGTATGACCGAGGGCCGGCCCGGGGTCAGTCCGCCTCCGTTCGCCGTATGACCGAGGGCCGGCCCGGGGTCAGTCCGCCTGTTCGCCGTATGACCGGGGCCCGGGGTCAGTCCGCCTCCGTTCGCCGTATGACCGAGGGCCGGCCCGGGGTCAGTCCGCCTCCGTTCGCCGTATGACCGAGGGCCGGCCCGGGGTCAGTCCGCCTCCGTTCGCCGTATGACCGAGGGCCCCCGGGGCTGGCCCGGGGTCAGTCCGCCTCCGTTCGCCGTATGACCGAGGGCCGCCGGCTCCGTTGCCGTATGACCGGGCCGGCCCGGGGTCAGTCCGGCTCCGTTCGCCGTATGACCGAGGGCCGGCCCGGTGTCAGTCCGGCTCCGTTCGCCGTATGACCGAGGGCCGGCCCGGGGTCAGTCCGGCTCCGTTCGCCGTATGACCCGGGGCTGGCCCGGGGTCAGTCCGCCTCCGTTCGCCGTATGACCGAGGGACGGCCCGGTGTCAGTCCACCTCCGTTCGCCGTATGACCGAGGGCCGGCCCGGGGTCAGTCCGCCTCCGTTCGCCGTATGACCGAGGGCCGGCCCGGGGTCAGTCCGGCTCCGTTCGCCGTATGACCGAGGGCCGGCCCGGTGTCAGTCCGCCTCCGTTCGCCGTATGACCGAGGGCCGGCCCGGGGTCAGTCCGCCTCCGTTCGCCGTATGACCGAGGGCCGGCCCGGGGTCAGTCCGGCTCCGTTCGCCGTATGACCCGGGGCCGGCCCGGTGTCAGTCCACCTCCGTTCGCCGTATGACCCGGGGCCGGCCCGGTGTCAGTCCGCCTCCGTTCGCCGTATGACCGAGGGCCGGCCCGGTGTCAGTCCGCCTCCGTTCGCCGTATGACCCGGGGCCGGCCCGGGGTCAGTCCGCCTCCGTTCGCCGTATGACCCGGGGCCGGCCCGGTGTCAGTCCACCTCCGTTCGCCGTATGCATGCGTCGGTCAAGTAACATGCTGCGTTAGACCCACCACCGTGCAACGTCATGTGGCCTCTACCAAGCCAGAGTGCAGTTGTCACATGCCTGACAGTATGCCCAAGAACACTCAGCAAGGCGTCAAAGTATAAATCGACTGCATCATTGTGCAGCCGGTGGGTGCTGCACTACAAAAACAAAGTTTATCTCAGGAAAGGTTCGAAGGCTCCAAAATGCATAATCCTGTGCCCCTGCTTAGTCGGAGTATCTGCACAGAATTATGTAAGTAATTTGGCAGAAACCATTAATTAGTTAGTTATCTGGGCTTTGGGCGCTTTGACCAGTTTTGGTCACTCGCGCAAATGACTTGTATTATAGTGCTTCAGTGCTGACAAAATTATTACCTCGGTGTGTATGTGGTTTTAAATCGAATCGCTCATCGATAACGGAACAAGGTCCCCGAATGCCTTGTTCCCCACAGTTTTGAATTGTTCCCCAGAATATCTTCATATGTGAGACAGTTCAAGTTCCAAAACAATGTGCGCTCCTGTGCAAAGTGCTAGCATGTGAGTAATACGTGGCACACATCAGGGTTTTCGGATAGCTGGGATATTGTGGCATTTCCTCCCCACAAAGAATGTAGCGGTGGGAAGCGTAAGTGTGTCCGATACGCAACCTTTAAATTGTAACCTCTTCTGACCTGGACTTACGCAGGCACGACGTTCAAGGTCCCAGGTGTGATCTCATTGTAGAGAGTTTCTTGTTAGCTTCTTCCAGGCCTTTCGCCACTTGTGAAGTATGAAACTTGGGACACTAGAGATCCCGGATAGTAAGTGGGCCAATTCGTGTGTGTGGTTTCTGTGCAGCTGACTTCGCCGCAGAGTTCGCACGCTCATTGTCGGACACCCCGATGTGGCTCGAGACCCAACATGAGCGGCCAGTTTGCTTTCGCCTCGTTCTAATGTAAAAAAGACATATAAAGGTGTCAAATAGTAGAGGGTCTGAGGGACATAATTCAGCAGATATCAAAAGGCTGCCAAGATAATCAGACAGGATCACATATAGGGCATCTTGTGAGATCTCTATGAATGGCACTGCCTTTACGATTGCAATTAGCTCTGAACTATTCACCGAGACATAGACAGGCGAACTGAAGCAGCGTACACCGGCATCGCACACCAAAGCACAGCCTGCTCCTGTGATGTTCTTTGGGCCATCAGTGAAAGTTCTTGTGTGTCCTCGGTAGGCATCCAGGTGCCCATTGTTCTCTACAAGCACAGTTCTGATGGGTCCTTTTGCGCACGACTGAAAGGGATACATCAATTACAGGTTAAACCAGCTTTCGGGGTGGTATCAGTAGTTGCAGGACTCTTCATCACTCGACGAAATCTGGTTCAATTTGTGTTTCCTGAAAAGCCTGCATTCGAGTTAGAGCAGGGCTCCCCTGTGATTTCGCACGCTGGAAAAAGTGTCAAAATGCGGTGGTAGAATACTGTTTCGTAGATAGGGTGCGTGGAAAATTGATGCAGCCTACAAGCATATCCCAGGCCCAGGGAAGGTATGTTGCCTTTCCTTCTAGCTAGCTACCGATGGCGTTCTTAAAGCGCCGGTAATAATGCGCACATAGTACAATGTATCCAGAGTGCACTTTGTGCTAGCGCAAGTACCATCGTACACCTAGCACACGTAGTCGAGCTTGAACCGGATAAAAGGTACGAACCCTAGATTGGCCCTCTCTCCCTCTCCTTCTCTCTGTCTGTATGTCTCTCTCTCTCTCTCTCTCTCTCTCTCTCTCGAGAGAGAGAGAGAGAGAGAGAGAGAGAGAGGGAGAGAGAGAGAGAGAGAGAGAGAGAGAGAGAGAGAGAGAGATAGAGAGAGAGTTGCAGGATTAAGAGGACATAAGCAGAAACGTTGACACAAAATGGGCAATGAGATGGGGTGGGAAAGTAGTTATGCACAGATTGGGTCCGCATTCTCGCAAAGCACGTCACCATAGAAAGCTGGCGCCCTTCCGGGCTAACAGAAACCATGTGTTTTCCAGTGACACCCATATCTCGACGCCAAGGTAAGTGAATTTGGTCAGCCTATCCCATGCACAGCCTATCGAGTGCCACCAGCAGACAGTTATCACGTGGCCTCAGCGCTATGGCTGCACAGTCACCACGCGTGCCGTTGGGGGCGGCTGTCTCACCTGGCCGCGGTTGGCAGCCGGCCTGCTGGCGGCGGCCGGCTTTGTCACCACCAGTGTGTCGGTGTGCCGCCGGGTGTCTACCACCAGCTGGCCAGAGCCGGCCCACCGGCGTGACAGCAGCGTCACAGTGGCTAGGTACGCCTTTGTTAGTAAGGACGCCCCTCCTGTGGCCGGCCGTGGCTAGAACAGGCGACCGCGCCGTCAACGGACGTCGTCAGCAGACGTCGTCAGCAGACGTCGTCAGCAGACGTCAGCAGACGTCGTCAGCGGACGTCGTCAGCAGACGTCGTCAGCAGACGTCGTCAGCGGACGTCGTCAGCAGACGTCGTCAGCAGACGTCGTCAGCGGACGTCGTCAGCAGACGTCAGCAGACGTCGTCAGCAGACGTCGTCAGCGGACGTCGTCAGCAGACGTCGTCAGCAGACGTCGTCAGCGGACGTCGTCAGCAGACGTCAGCAGACGTCGTCAACGGACGTCGTCAGCAGACGTCGTCAGCAGACGTCGTCAGCGGACGTCGTCAGCAGACGTCGTCAGCAGACGTCGTCAGCAGACGTCAGCAGACGTCGTCAGCGGACGTCGTCAGCAGACGTCGTCAGCAGACGTCGTCAGCGGACGTCGTCAGCAGACGTCAGCAGACGTCGTCAGCGGATGCCGACCAGACCAGTGCGCTTGTGCTGTGTCCACAGCGTTAGACGATCACAGCAGTGTGGTTATTGCGACAGCAGCGTTGCAGTTATTGGTGTTAGTGGCGCACGAGCGCCGATGCACTCGCAATAGTGATGTAGCTGTTAATGTTAAGGGTCACTGGCGTTGCAGTTGTTAGGGGTAGCAGCATACTAGCGTTGCAGTTATTAGGGTTAGCAGTACGCTGGCGTTGCAGTTATTAGAGTTAGCAGTACACTAGCGTTGCGGTTTTAGGGTTAGTAGTACACTGGCGTTGCAGTTACGGTTAGTAGTACACTAGCGTTGCAGTTATTAGGCTTAGCAGTACACTAGCATTGCGGTAATTGGTGTTAGCAATGCACTGACGTTGCAGTTGTTTCGGTTAACAGTACAATGGCGTTGCAGCTGTTAGTGTTGCTGTTGCACCGATGTTGCAGTTCTTAGTGCTAGTAGTACAATGGCAATGTAATTATTGACGTGATCTGTGTTCGAGTAATTCGCCTTTAGCTACCGCAGTGAATGCCATAAGACCAAGCAGACACGTTGCCACCAAGTCTACAACGAGCACTCGACCTGGTTGTCAGGTTATGAACATCTGGCTCATTTGATACCAGACAAGGAGCGGGGCTGCGTTAGTGTCAGCTATAATTAGCACAAGAAGATTTCCTGTCGAGTATTATTTGCTAAGAAAATACAGATGTGCCCGTATGAATCATGAAACGTGTTTTCTAATGGAAGCCAGCTGTTGTTAAAAGATTCATGATTGAATCTTGTTCAAAATTCTCAGTGATCTTAGTGATGTTCGGGGGAGGGTTAGCGTAGGCATGTTATGCTTCATGATGCTGTATTTCGGTTCTGTTGTAGGCATGTTACCATACCAATAGTTTGACCATTATAGTTCAATATGACTACTAAGAACTAATCCAATAGCTTATTCACCATAGTTAATTTTAAAGAATGTGTTTGCAGCACCACACATAGATGTGCACCCATAGTTATAGCTGTGCTGGCACACTCGAATTGTGCCTTCACCTATAGTTGTAGCTATGTTGGTACACTCGGATCGCGCCTGCACCCATAGTTGTAGCTGTGTTGGCACATTCGGATCGTGCCTGTGCCAGATTCATCACTTCCCTCTATTGTGGGTCATGGCGCACTGCGACGCAACAATGCCAACTCTCCTAGGTCAGATTGGAGGTCAAAGGAGTCGATGGCTTTTCTCCGTCAGCTGATCACTCGGTGGGACGGTAACGACTGAGCAAGGACAAGTGTCGAACACCCTGCCACAGCCAACACACACGTGGACACCCTCTCACAGCCCGACACACGCGTCAACACCCTGCCACAGCCGACACACATGTCGACACCCTATCACAGCCCAATACACGTGTCAACACCCTGCCACAACCGAAACACACACGTGGATACCCTCTCACAGCCCGACACACGCGTCAACACCCTGCCACACCCGACACACATGTCGACACCCTCTCACAGACCAGTACACGTGTCAACACCCTGTCACAGCCCAATACACGTGTCAACACCCTGTCACAGCCCAATACACGTGTCAACACCCTGTCACAGACCAGTACACGTGTCAACACCCTGTCACAGCCCGACACACGTGTCAACACCCTGCCACAGCCGACACACATGTCGACACCCTCTCACAGACCAGTACACGTGTCAACACCCTGTCACAGCCCAATACACGTGTCAACACCCTGTCACAGCCCAATACACGTGTCAACACCCTATAACAGACCAATGCACGCGTCAACACCCTACCACAGCCAGACATATGCACCAACGCCCTATCACATCCAGACACATACACCCTGACACCCTCTCGCAACCTAACATATACGCACCAACACCATTCCACAGTGCGGCACATATTCCGGGTGGCGTCAGGCTCCTCAAAAACTATCTCTGTTGATCACACTCCTCTGCACTATGACACTCCATGCCTAACCCTTGCCTAAGCCTCACGATCTCAACACACACATGTGTCGGGGAGTTCAAACCACGTGAACCCTCCACTGCACATGGTCAATGGTACGGCACTGATGTTGAAACTGACGATGGTAATTATCGTAAGGTCGCCCTTCATTTTGCTTCAATACGCCGGTGGCTTGCAAGTTGTCGAAACGAGACATTGGATGCTTATTGTACCATAGTTGGATCTGACAATTGTCTAAGCTGTTCTAGCGTGACACTCTAATATGTCAAGTACTCAGCCCGGGTAGATTGGAGCAGGGATAGTATATGTGTGTACATAGTGTGTGGTTATTGAGTTCCGTCTTGCTATGCCATCCTCGCAGCATGGGTACCGAGGAACTGGAGAGTTGGAGAAGCGCAATAGCGCCAAGTCTTTGCACGCTGCGCACGGTGTCAGGTAGCATTGGCTTTCGGAAGCTGACCTGATGATCGTCCTCTCACCTCTGGATCGATCTCTGTGCTGGGCAGCAGTGACATAGCGTCACTCAGAGGCACGGCCGGTAGCGTTAGAGTGCCAGAGTTGAGCACCACTTGACCGTTGGTGACCACCTGCTCTGGTGGAATTCGGCCTCCTGCAACAGCAAAATGGTACAAGTATGTGTGCATGTATGTATGCAGTAGTTAGTATTTGGGCTGTAGGGCACATCGACTTCGTTGGTCATGTAGCGCCCATAACAATGTAAGTTATTAATCTGTCGATATATCGCTCATGCTAGCTGAACTTGCAGAATAGTAAAGGCATAGGTACGCAACAGATTATATTGCATAATTCAACCTTTCTCAGCGTGGTGCATATATCATTGGAAATGAACTTCGGCGAAGTAACAAAAATAGTCGCCCTGATCAGACAATATCCGAGTCGTTGCCTAAAACGTCACTGAGTGGCAGTGGCTGAGCATCCCAAAAGTGACGTCTACACTCCTCGTCTTACGCGATCACGAACTTCATGTTTTCGAGACGATGCTTGATCGCTCTCAACTTATCATGTAGTGCGTTTCAAGAAGCTTGCCACTTTGCGAGCACAAACGCAGAACTGGTTCGGAAGTGATCTCGAACAGGGATTGGTAGAGTGCACGAGCATGGAACAAGGGACGCACGTTTTACAACAGCATCATCAGCTAGGTCGTTCCCAGAAATGCCCACATGGCTCAGGATCCAACACAGCACCACTCTTTTACCTGTCTGGTGCACAGCAGCACGACGAGTTAAAATGTCTTCTAAACGAAACTTGGTGGGTGGAGTGTCTTCGTCGCTTAAAGGCTACTAAAGCAATCCGTCAAAATAATGTGCACTGGATCGACTGATACTTCAATGTCGGTCACTAGCACTAGCATGACACTCACCGGCTACTAGCATTAGCACGACACTCATCGGCCACCAGCACTGATATGACACACACTGGCCACTAGCACTGACACGACACTCACGGCCACCAGCACTAGCACTACACTCACCGGCCACTAGTACTGACATGACACCCACGGCCACCAGCACTAGCACTACACTCACCGGCCGCTAGCACTGACATGACACTCACCGGCCACCAGCACTGATATGACACACACTGGCCACTAGCACTGACATGACACTCACCGGCCACCAGCACTGATATGACACACACTGGCCACCAGCACTGATATGACACTCACCGGCCACCAGCACTGATATGACACACACCGGCCACTAGCACTGACACGACACTCACGGCCACCAGCACTAGCACTACACTCACCGGCCACCAGTACTGACATGACACCCACGGCCACCAGCACTAGCACTACACTCACCGGCCGCTAGCACTGACATGACACTCACCGGCCACCAGCACTGATATGACACACACTGGCCACTAGCACTGACATGACACTCACCGGCCACCAGCACTGATATGACACACACTGGCCACCAGCACTGACACGACACTCACCGGCCACCAGCACTAGCACTACACTCACCGGCCACTAGTACTGACATGACACCCACGGCCACCAGCACTAGCACTACACTCACCGGCCGCTAGCACTGACATGACACTCACCGGCCACTAGCACTGACATGACACTCACGGCCACCAGCACTGACACGACACTCACCGACCACTAGCACTGGCACTACACTCACGGGCCACCAGCACTGACACGACACTCACCGGCCACCAGCACTAGCACTACACTCACCGGCCACTAGTACTGACATGACACCCACGGCCACCAGCACTAGCACTACACTCACCGGCCGCTAGCACTGACATGACACTCACGGCCACCAGCACTGACACGACACTCACCGACCACTAGCACTGGCACTACACTCACGGGCCACCAGCACTGACACGACACTCACCGGCCACTAGTACTGACATGACACTCACGGCCACCAGCACTAGCACTACACTCACGGGCCACCAGCATTGACACGACACTCACCGGCCACTAGCACTGACACGACACTCACCGACCACCAGCACTAACACTACACTCACGGGCCACCAGCATTGACACGACACTCACTGGCCACCAGCACTGACACGACACTCACTGGCCACCAGCACTGACACGACACTCACCGACCACCAGCACTAACACTACACTCACGGGCCACCAGCATTGACACGACACTCACTGGCCACCAGCACTGACACGACACTCACTGGCCACCAGCACTGACACGACACTCACGGGCCACTAGCACTGACACGACACTCACGGGCCACCAGCACTGACACGACACTCACCGGCCACCAGCACTGGCACTACACTCACGGGCCACCAGCATTGACACGACACTCACCGACCACCAGCACTAACACTACACTCACCGGCCACCAGCCCTGACACGACACTCACCGGCCACTAGCACTGGCACTACACTCACCGGCCACCAGCACTGACATGACACTCACGGCCACCAGCACTGGCACGACACTCACCGGCCACCAGCACTAGCACTGGTACTCACTGGCCACCAGCACTGACATGACACTCAGCGGCCACCAGCCCTGACAGGACACTCACCGGCCACCAGCACTAACACTACACTCGCCGGCCACTAGCACTGACACGACACTCACCGGCCACTAGCACTGACATGACACTCACTGGCCACTAGCACTGACACGACACTCACCGGCCACTAGCACTGGCACTACACTCACCGGCCACCAGCACTGACACGACACTCACCGACCACCAGCACTGACACGACACTCACGGGCCACTAGCACTGGCACTACACTCACGGGCCACCAGCACTGACACGACACTCACCGGCCACCAGCACTGGCACTACACTCACGGGCCACCAGCATTGACACGACACTCACCGACCACCAGCACTAGCACTACACTCACCGGCCACTAGTACTGACATGACACTCACGGCCACCAGCACTAGCACTACACTCACCGGCCACCAGCACTGACACGACAATCACGGGCCACCAGCACTGGCACGACACTCACCGACCACCAGCACTAACACGACACTCACCGGCCACCAGCACTGGCACTACACTCACGGGCCACCAGCACTGACATGACACTCACCGGCCACCAGCACTAGCACTACACTCACCGGCCGCTAGCACTGACACGACACTCACGGGCCACCAGCACTGGCACGACACTCACGGGCCACCAGCACTGGCACTACACTCACCGGCCACCAGCACTGACATGACACTCACCGACCACCAGCACTAGCACTACACTCACCGGCCACTAGTACTGACATGACACTCACGGCCACCAGCACTAGCACTACACTCACCGGCCACCAGCACTGACACGACAATCACGGGCCACCAGC
Source organism: Imbricaverruca yamaguchii (assembly GCA_034440575.1). NCBI lineage: Eukaryota > Metazoa > Arthropoda > Thecostraca > Neoverrucidae > Imbricaverruca > Imbricaverruca yamaguchii. The sequence continues at coordinate 160,079 of JAOTOL010000981.1, forward strand.
ACTGGCACGACACTCACCGGCCACCAGCACTGACACGACACTCACGGGCCACTAGCACTGACACGACACTCACTGGCCACTAGCACTGACACGACACTCACCGGCCACCAGCACTGACACGACACTCACCGGCCACCAGCACTGACATGACACTCACCGGCCACCAGCACTGACACGACACTCACCGGCCACCAGCACTAGCACTGGCACTCACTGGCCACCAGCACTGACACGACACTCACCGGCCACTAGCACTGGCACTACACTCACCGACCACCAGCACTGACACGACACTCACCGGCCACTAGCACTGACACGACACTCACCGGCCACCAGCACTAGCACTGGCACTCACTGGCCACCAGCACTGACACGACACTCACCGGCCACTAGCACTGGCACACCGTTGTCCATAACCTTGGTGGCGATCCCGTCCGCAGTGGCAATAACGGACGGACTCAATACTTGGACGATATCTTCCGAGGCCACCACTCGACCGAAACCTGAAACAATACACCATATTAATAGCTTTTGAGGCTGGCAGGATTTTCGAAGTGGCCAGAATATTATCATAAGTGTACGACTTGTCTAAGGCCACTGAATGTACTATGAACATCAAAGTAGTTTAGTTAATATGTTGAGCAGAAATAATTGAATTCGTTCACAAGAATAATGAGGTAAAATGGAGATCAGCAACGCAACTGTCCCATGAATGGAAAAGAAATGGATGGAAGCACGACGTTAAATGCTTGGCAAGGCTGGTCGGATGAAGTACGCATAGTTTCAGGCAAATTAGCCGAAAAGTCGCCGAGAGAGCCCTCTCTTCAGCTCAGGTTGAACGTTTGATAAATATGTGGAACGTTCAACCACGAACCATAGTTGGGTCTGCGAGTTCCATAGCCACCCTTTGGTGCTAAATCGGTCACCGATCAAAAGATCCCAGGTGGCGTCTCGATTGAATATCGATCAAAGAAGTGTGGCCGCCTAGACTGCACTCGCCATTTGCCTCAGGATGCTTAATTAGTGGGACTGACAACACTGACATGAGAGGTGAAATCGACGAACAGTATAGTTTCACCATGAGCTATCCTGTCTCAGAGAGGGGAGGATCTCACTCTCACTGCCGGTTAGATGTCCGATTACTAAATATATCTGGATTGTCCGGATCACGCCTGCCGAGGGAGAACCAACTGCACGAACGTGAAACCACTTACCGACTCGGTTTGCAGGAAGAATGATGGAGCTTGGTGCATCTATCACTGCGAAATAATGAAACGTCAGTTGCGACTCAAATCACATGTCATTTGCACGTCACTTGATATGTTATGTGCACAAATTCAGCATATTATGTGAATTGAAATGCTGCTTTGTATTCTACAAATAAGAAGTGTCATTCTGTTACTCTGATTGGTGATGCTCAAATTGCGAACTTTTCTACGGTAATACAATTTGGTTTAGTCTAGAAAGTCATATTTAATGTGTTGAATGCCTGAGTTGTTGAAGGAAAAAAACGAATTATGTAAAAACACAGAAAACGACACCCGTGCGGCTTGGATGAAAAGCTCACGTCATGTTCAAGAGGTAACCTCTCAAATCATAAATCATCACCAGGCCTGCTAATCATTGCTGTTTGGCTTTGAGTGGATTATAATCTGCCTCCAGAGGAAATGAGAAGGTGTTTTTCCTCAAGGACAATTGAATGCAGTATGCACAACTATTATCTACGATATCCGATTTAACGGCATGTAAATAAATTCCAATTACTTTCACTTCGGGTTAAGGCTATCTTGAAGTCATATTAACGGGTAGATAAGAGAAAGAGAGGCTACAAATTAAGTGCCAATTGTGAAAAGCTAACGTGTATGGGGCTTTCCATTAACATATAATATAAAATGCCTTCCACCAAATTCGACGACCATTCAGTTACGGTACCTTTCATATATTTCATGATTGGAAATTCCGATTACAAGCACAATTTGAATCAGGAATTGAGGATCATTTGCATGCATGGCTGAATTGGTACAGGCAGTATTATAAAATTATTAACCCTCGCCGTGCGTGCCGGAAATCACCTTCGCCGGGAAAGAAAAATAGACGGTGACGAATGGAACGTGGAGGAAGTTCTTCAAAGCCATCAATAATTTTCGACCTACATATGCTAGGATAAAATCCAATACACCGTTAGAAAGATCATAGGTAGACCGAAACATGCTTCCAATTTGCATTTTGGTCGCTAATTAAGTCACGGAGTTCATAACAGCCGATGCACGGACCTTGACATAAATCCATCGAAAAATGGGCGGAACTTGATTCTTTTGCCGGCTTCTTAATAACTAGCACAAATGAACGCACTCACATTTACCATAGTAAAAGAGGGTCAGAGCAGGTCAGGTCAGGTTAGTCAGCCAGTCAGGCTTGGATATACCAGAAATATAGCAGGTGCTTCATGAACCCATTAAAGTGCAAGGAAGCGCAAACGAAAGCAGCCTGATCAATGCAAACAAAGCGAAGACTAACTACGTGCATGCTTACCTGAGCTCGTGATGAGTTCTCCAATGATCACCACAGTTCCAGAACTGGTGAATGGTGTCACTGACGTCCGGGCTGCAGGTAAGAATGGGCGGGAGCTAGGAACCAGCGAGGAATGTTCAAGAGCTGGGGTGGCAACAACAGAGGATCCGGCGAACAGATTTCTGTGCGTATCTAGGCCGTCTTCAGTTTCTTTGAATTTACCGAACGCTTTCCAGAGTGATGTATCCTGAATTTCTGGATCGACGAGTGCTTCCGTGACAAAATCGATACCATTGCTGCCATCAACCTGAACAAAACCCTCTAGAAACGTCACATTATTTACTCTAGCACTTCTCTGGTGGTCAATGTCTTCAGAGGCGTATACAGTTTCGCTTCGGGATGTAGGTGCATATGTTGAGACCACTTTTTGTACGCTCGAAACATTTCTTGGGATCGATAGAATCGAGTGCCGGGATGCTGATACCGCAGCAGAGAACAACCTTTCCTCATTTCCTGACGTCACAGCTCCAATGTCGGGACGTCTGACAGACGAAGTGGTACCTCTGTTTCTTCCAAACAGTGGTCCGGGTTTCTCGGTTGCAGTAGAATTTGGAGGTCGCAGGTTCGATGACCCTGCGGTCGGACGCCTCAGGCTAGGTCCGGTTGCAACCGGACGCCGCAGACCAGGCGTTACCGCTGGCAGACGTCTCAAGCTAGACGTGACTGCGACCTGACGCTGCAAGCTCGGTGTAGTTGTCGCCGGACGTCGCATGCTTGGTGCAGTTTGAGAGGGGCTAAGTGCAGCAAGCGGCCGAGCATCGGAAGGGGTCTGTGAGACTCTCAGCGGGCGTGCCAGCGTTGGTCTGATAGCGGGCCGTGCTGAACTCGCACCGTCTCCACTGTCGGACGCTGAGCCGTCGCCAAAGAGCCATGGCGCATCCGTTAATAGATGGAGATCGGACGCAGCAAGTGTAGTCAACGTGGATGTCGCAACTGGCAATGTCAGGGTCTGCCGTCCGCCAAAGATTTCTATCAGCGATACGGTGCTGAACCTGCGGTAAACTACGCTGCTAGGCAGCAGCTCATCGCTGACATTCTCGTCTCTCTCTAACTCACTGGGATCGTCATCATGGCCCGGATTTACATCACTAACCAGAGCTTGGACATCAGGTTTTGTGAGAGTAGATGTCGGTGTTGGTCTCCAAGTTGGTACTGTAGTGGTGGCAGTTCTGATCCTACCAGTAAATGGTCGACGAACTCGATTTTGGTTCGCCCTGCGATTCAGACCCGGGAAAAAAGGAACGCTACTTCTTGGAGCGTCAGTTGTAGCATTGTGCTCTGTTGTGGCAGTTGCGAAGGACAAAATATCTGCCTTCTCCTTCTTGTCTTCCTGTTCTGTGTTCTCCCCGTCAGCCGTAGATGTGCTTACTAGGGTTGTATCGGTTTGACCAGACAACTCATAACGAGTCCGGCCCTGCTCCAGTGCGCGTGGCCCAGTGCGAGACGGACCCTGCACCACCGCCGGCCCAACCCGGAACACTGGTGCTGGCCGTGGTCTTCCGGTTCGACTTTGCGCGAATCTGCCCCGGCCGAACACTGTCCTGGGACGAGCCCTGGTAAGGGATGGGGTCCCCTGGTCGCTATCGACCAATCTCAGAACCGGTCGTCTTGGTGGAGAAATTGTGCTAGATTGCACGGTGTCCTCATCAACGGTTTCATTATTTCTTTCTTTATCTTCTTGGTCTTCGTCGAATCTTCCTCGGTCGTCTTCTTTAGCTATAATGGCTGGAACCGGACGTAGTGTAGGCCTTTGTAGTCGCGGCAAGGATGGACGGCCTACTCGGGGTCGGGATGGCCGCCTTCCTCTAGAACGGAAGCTTATTGGGCCCCTAGTGTTTTCGGTTATTGTTGCTGTACGATGGGCATCGTCGTTTTGACCGATCCCATTGACCTGCGTGCCTTCCACTGTGGAGCTTGCATCCTGCGAAGGCGCTATGTTCTGTCTTTGGATAGTCGGACGTCGGAATCGGTTCCGTCTTCTGCCAACGACATCCGTCGATGAGTTCGGGCGACGATTGGTCACGCCAGTCGATGGTCGTCTTATTGGCCCTGGACGTCGTAAGCGATTTACAGAAATTTCTCCCGTCGGCCCTGCAATGAAAGTGGAGTCTTCAAGGTGGCCACCAATATTCCCATTGTTATCCGACTGCCCCTCAGTGATCATAGATGATGATATGCTGGATGTCGGCGTGGTTTCAATGCTAAGAACATCATCTATTGTTCTTCTGGGAGAAATTGTTCCAGCTATGACTGGATCATCTCTCTCATCTTGTAAATTTGTGTTTTTCTGGATTGTTTCATCGACTGCAGCAATGGCGATCGTAGCAGGAAGTCGTCTAATATTAACAACTCGCTGGCGGCCACCGCGATGATCGGGATGTGCTGTAACGGCTGTTGGATTATCAGACTGCTGGAACACTGCCTCAGATCTCGTTCCTTCTTGAATAATCGGCTTTAGATTGACTTTCTGGATCTCGTTTTGTACGACTAAATCTGTTTCGTTTGTTATCAGAATATCTTGAATGTTCGTGCCACTTTCTAGTTCAACATAACTTTTACTTGGGCCATCACTACCGTCCGTTGTACCTGTAACACCGGCATCCTCCTTTTTCACGGTGCTATTGTGTTCTTCATTTTGGTCTCTTTGCGTTTCAGATGTAGGCCTAGTCTCCCCGTTCGTTTGACCTAATATTCCGGATGTATTGGATCTCACACGTTTGTTCAAACCAGACCTGTTGTCATTCCTCGTCCCAGAAGACCGACCACCGTATCTTAAGCGAGTTACAACAGATGGTATGGTGCGTGATAAGATCCTGGTCCGCGTGACCCGTATTCTCTGGCGTTTTATTATCGGTTTCGAAGTACCACTAATAATATTATCATTATCATTATCGACACCATCTCTCGTTGTCACTGTTGCAGGAATCAGCGAGGCCTGTCGACGGCCATTGGTACGTGTCCTGGTAACTCTCACTGTCCGTCGTGTTGTAATCACTACCGGCGTGGGTTCATCGGTCTTGGTACCATAAGTTCCAACTTCTAGAACCAAAATTTTCTTAATTTTCTTGATCCTACGTCTTCGACTGAGTTTTTGTTCAGCCCTGTCTGCTAAAAGGATTGCATCTCCACTGGTGGCTCTACCATTATAATTGTCAAGAAGTGACAAGGATTGTATTACAGTAGGGGTCACAGTAAGACTAGCAGTTGCTGGTGAAAGCTCATGAAGAGAATCAACAACTAATCGTCTGATTTTTACTTTTCTGATGCGAGTATTGGACCGTCTTCGCGAAGAGGAAGCATTTTGCTGTGCTCTAATATCCTCGTCAATGGCTGCGATATCATTGTGCATGACTGATTGTGTGGTACTTTGATTTGGAATCTGCCTGGCTGTAACAACAACATCTTCATCGGGGTCAAAAGATCGCAGTGCAGATGCGTTCATATTTACATTTGCGGTGTTGTCTGTATCAGTTTTCACAATGTTACTGCTTGATTGTGCCGTAGATGAGGTTATCTGTATATATGGTGCACCAGTCCTTGCTTGAGCTGAACGTCCCCTGGAGTCTCTACTTGGTGAAGGCGTGTTTACCAGTGACTCCGCCCTCCGGAGACCTGGTGGAACGTTTTTGTTTCTAATGGCTGTGTTTATCTCAGTATTGCGGGTCTTCGTCCTTCCACGTGCTCCACCCGTCAGTGTCCGGCGTCCCAGTGAGGCTTGTCCAGATTGTGAAAATGTTGTGCGAGGTCGTTCAAATTGCAGAGAGGAGATCCTGCGCGCAGATGCCACTCGTCTCCTTGAAGGTCCGCGGCGCCGCAAGCCAGTGGAAACAGCTCGGGAAAAGGCAGTGGAGTTGCCCGATCTTTGTGATATCTGTTCCACTCCCGAGTCTGTTGGTGTGGCAACACCCCCGGCAGGTGTGGTGACAGTTTTTCCTTGCAACACACGAGTTCGAACAAGCAACCGGCGCCGTCTAGCTGGCACGAGAGGCTTAGATGCGGAAACTAACTTTGACTGAAAAACATAGTCAACTTCGTCATCACTTTCGTCCGCTTGATTCCCAGTCAGATTCTTTGAGGCATCCACAGCACTGTTGTCAGTGATGTCTGACACTTTGGATCTTTGCGCAGTAACGGTGAAATTTATGTTCGATTCATCTCCAGTAGCTGATGATAGTCTAGTTTTTATGACGTCTTCATCGAGACGAATCATAGTGTCTCCCCCTTTAGCTAAGTTTAAAGAAGACTGAATTCCTGGCGTATGTGGGGGCAGACGAGCTCCTGCCGGAGAACCACGTCTTGAAGATGGAGCTGCATAGTTGGCGGAAGCTGCCAAGGTATCATTTTGAATATGTGATTTGTCATCCAAAGTATCAGTGTGTTGGATCAATTCTTTCGCTTCTTCAACAGCTGTACTAGTAGGAGTCACCTGGTGAGGAGGTGGGCGAAATCTCCTCCCCACTTGGCCGATGGTAGAAGGTTCGGGTGTAGCCACTTCTATTTGCCCTGACATGCTATTCATATCATTAAGATTATCTGAAGCTACGAACACAGTTTCATCGACTACAGTCGCTTGCCTTGCTTTAGGACGAATTCTTCTCGCATCTGGTTGGACGAACACCAATGTGGCTTGATCGGTCTGCTGTGATTTCCCCTGCTTGTTTGCAGCATTTTTCTTCGGTTCATGTGTGCTATCTGTGGAACTTTTTCCCGTTGACCGTACAGCTGGGCGTATCCTAGGCCTCATTCTCCGTCGAAAATTCTGTGTTCTACTAAGCTGTGAGGATCGCTGCGATGTTCTAGTCTCATCAAGAACTTCATCTTCACGAATGTTACTCTCAGTGAACACAGTAGGAAATTCAGTAGTAGAAGCCACTCTAGATAACGCGATTGTTGTTTGGGTTGTGCCTTCCTTCTTTTTTTCTATAACCGAGACGGGATTTACCAGATTACCTTGCGGTCGATTGATCAGCCGATCAACATTGTCTCTAAGCTCCTGCACGAAGCTTTCCTGCGACGTGCCATTCTTAACTGAGGACAGTGTGAGCCTAGATCGCGAGTCATTGCGACGGGCAGACTCCGTACTCTGACCTTCATCAATTTTGAAGACATTACTACTTCGACGTCGTGAGCTCTGACCACGACGCCTGTTTATTCGAGCAGCGTCTGTTTGAATGACGTGAGCCGTTATCCGTTGTCGAGTGCGAGCAGCAACCCTTCCTCCAGATGGCGATATAATTGAGGGATTATTTCTGCTCCTTTGGTTACCAGCTTGGGAGAAAACTTCGCCCCCACGGACCAATGGATATATTGAAACAGCTCTTGCGATGGAGCCAGTTTTCTGTTGTGCTCGCAATCGAACACGACGTCGTTCTCCCCGTGGCCGCTTACGGACGCCGTTCTCATCTTGGGAATGTAGAAACCTAGTATCAGTATCTTTGCTTTTGTCAATGGTTGTTTTTGCATTGGTATCATTCGCTTTAAGTTGGCTTGGTGCGCGGACTGAGACGTTGGACTGGACGGTCGGGATGTGATCGCTTGACTGGTCGATTCGAACGATGGCATTATTATGAAGAAACGTTGGACTACCACGCCCTCGTTGTGGTGAGAGAGATCGTTCCGCCGTTCCCCCAGTTTCTAGCACCACTGGCTGAAACTGTGCGATTGGTGGATTTAGTCCAGCAAAGAACGTCTGTTCTCGTTCTTCCACCACCTCCAAGGTAGGATTTTTCGTCCTACTCACCAGCAGTCGGGTTGGACCGTGTGAGGTTCCCGAAAGAGGTGAGAATGATATAGAGTCGCCGATCACTCCAAGTGTGTAATCGGGTCCTCTCCGGATTCCCAACGCATGATGTCCAGGCCCAGTGCCTTGAGATTCTTGTCGGCTCTGGGTCTTTCTCGCGGCTAGACCAGAGCCACGCGCAGCAATGGTTCTGGTAATCGGATCGGCTTCCGTGGCAAGAATACCGAACAACAGACTGACCGCAGATGTTGGTCGTGCGTTAATCCTCGTCAGTTCTACGAACTCAATGTTGCTATGCGTCGTTAACTTGCGAAGTACGTGTTCCGTACTAGACACGACTGTGCTACCGAACTCATCAATAACTGTGTTGGCGTAGGTGAAAGTTGTATAAGCATTGATGGTAGCGGTTGGCTGATGAATGTTCAGTTCAACAAAGCTTAAATCGTTATCGTTAAATCTAGCGTGACCCCTGGTGGCTTGGCGTTTCTCCCGTCTGAGTGGGGCATACTCAGCGGGGCCATCCCATAAAAAAGAATCGGTTTTAAGAGAGAGTATGTCCGGAAACGATGGCACCACGTCAATAACTTCTTTTCTGTGCTGAGTAGCCTTGCCTTTCGCGCTCTCCAGTGTTTGCGTGACGTCCAAATGGATCATGTCGGGTTCAATCTCGTTTATCGCCGACATCACATAGAAGTCCAAATCACCGAAGATATATGGATCCTTTGGGATCCCGAATACACTCTGGTCCGTCTCAATAAAGGCCGGGACCTCTGTTGCATGTACAGCCGCTGTAGGAATCTGTCCTCGCTTTATACGCAATGGCTCCAGCGGTCCGTCCAGCGTGACAGTAGAGATACGCTTGAAGAACTCGCCGAGTTGAGTCCCGCTAACGTAGATGGTAATGACGGAGGTGGAGAGGAGTTGTTGCCTGGGCACCCTGAGCTGTGCCTGTTGAGAGACCTCTGTAGCCTGACGCAGTAGCTCTTCCAACTGCGGAGGTTGTGATGGTACCGTGTTTACTGTGGGTTGGATGGGGGACAATTGTGGCTGCGGACGCTGGTTCAACAGCTGCTGCAGCAGTAGTTGTTGCGGTGTCAAACCGAGTCCGCCAACACCAAAACCGCTCAGACCGAGTCCTGGTGCTACTGTCTGACCATGGATCAGTGTTGATGAAGTGATAACCTCGGTGGCTGTAATCACCTCCGTAGCCGTGTTCACGATGACCGTATTAGTTTTGCGACCTTGGAAGAAGATAGGCACGGTAGTGAATGACGATTCAGTAACAGTGGTCACGTAGCTGCTGGTAATGCTGAATGTGCGAAACGTTTGTTGCGGTCGCGCAAATGGCGCTCGAAACGTGCCACTCCCAAATGGTACCAGTGGACTAACCGGTTGCTGCTGTCCCGTCAGCAGCTGTTGCAGCAGTGCCGTTAACGCATTATTTTGTTGAGGCTGTTGGAACTGCAATTGTGCTGCCGCTGTCTTCACCTCTGGCCGAACCGTGAAAGCCGGTTGGATGTACGAGTGCACTCCAGACGAGATAATGCTACCACGTACGCGGGTTGGTGTGAAGATCGCCGTCTGGATCTGGGTTGGCTCAATGAAGAATGTTGTGATTACCGTGTGTCCCATTGCACCAACAGTTGTTTTCTGACCCAGGTGCGTGCGCAGTTCGCCACCAATCTCTGTCACCGTGTACTCATTCGCTTCCAACGTGTTGGTAACCGTGTGGGCTGTGAACACGTCCTTGAATGTTGTCCGGCCATCGGCCACTACTGGAATCGAAGCTGCGACCTGTTGATTTGAGACCACAATGATCTGACCATCATCTAGTACCGGTGTTGGTGAAATTACCGGAAGTGGATCTGGTGACTCGCGGTCGCGATTTCGGCTGGAGCCGAACGGTCGTCGGTTATGGGTTATACTTCCTGATGAACCGCCACGTGATGGAGACTGAATCGAGGGCTGCCTGAGGTTTGAGGTTGAGGTTCCTCGCGTGGACGAATCCCGAGACAAAGTCGATTCAGGTGGAAAACTGACATGCGGAGAGCGAGATACTCCGCTACCGCTTAGCTGGGCCTGTTGTAGGCGCTGTCTGAGACTAATCTTTCGTCCAGAACCTGTGGCGGATCCTTGGGACGGTCGGTTTCTTCGGGAGTTTGGGATTGCGCGTCGTGTGCTGCTGCTTGAAGGGCGGGAAGATCCCCTGTCTCCGAACCGGGTGGAGCCCCGTGGGCGTTGCGAGGTGAGGGTGAATTTTTCCTTGACTTCTTCTGTGGGTGATGGATTGACTGAACGAGCTCGTGGCGCTTCAGACTGGCGACTACTCCTTGCTTTGGATCGTCGAGCGCCAACCTGTCGTCTTCTTCCGTTCAGTATTTGAGCTCTGTCTGGCTTGGTGTCGTGCCCACCGGCACCTGATTCAATAATATCAAGAGCCTTTTCGTGAGAAAGGGCTTCCCGCTGAGAAGCGCGGGACCTGGTCCTGGCTCCGAAGCCTGACTGCCGCTTATTACGCGACAAACTGACTGAAATGCCAGTCTGCGCGACGTTGATGGCAGTCGGAAGAGAGTCGACGGCGTATGCGACGACCTCTTCAACTTCGGAGCCAGCTTCATCTAAAAAATGGTTCTGTTCAGAAAAGTGTTCGTTCTCTGGCAATGGCTCAGGAAGTACATATTCCCCGTGCAGTTCAGATCCGGCGGCGTCCAGATCCTCTTCGCTGGCCGGTCGTCTGCGCCTTCCTCTTCCTAATCGTGGCCTTCGTCTTCTCCCCGGTCGTCTCACACGCACGCGCTGTACTCGAGCGGCGGGCTCTGGCTGTTCCGTTGCAGAAGGGATGTCAGCTTCGGTCACCTCAGTGTTAAGAACGTCGGTATTAGTGACATCGACAACAGCTGGCGGCCGTCTCAAACGTCTACCTGCCCCTCCCCGTGGCCTGCCTATTCCTCGTCCTCGTCCGCGCAACCGTATGCGAGGTCGTTGCGTCAACGTCTCAGTTGCCGGCTGAGTGGTAACTCTGGTGGGAGGTTCCGTTTGAGCTTGCACAGTAGTTGTCGATGTGGTAGTCGTGGTTGTGCTGGTTTCCTCCCTGTCTGATTCACTGTTGCCAGCCGTAACGGACGAGAAGCGGCTAGCTAAGCCACGTCTTGATCCTCCTTTTTGTCGGCGCCTTAATGGCAGGGCATTGCGCGTACCATTGGCAGCTCGAGGTCTGCCAAATGATAGCACTCTTGGAGGCTGTGTAGGTGCCACCTCCGCCTCGGTGGTGACTTCTGGAGTATCATCAGATGAACCATTCAAGTCTGGATCCTCGGTAGGATCGATAGGTTGTTCTTCAATGACACTAGTCGCCGTCACCTCGGTGTTTGGTGCTGCAGAGACAGTCTCTTCCGTTGGTTCTGCTATTGTAGTCTGAATTCTATTCCGGAATAGACCTCGAAGTCCAGGCCGGTCAGGTCTTCTTAGGCTTGGGAAGAGACGCCTCGATCTGCTGGGCAAGCCTCTCTGGGAAGAGGTCGGTTTAATTTCTGGAGAGGAAACCGACGCTACTGACGAGAATGTTATTGATCTCGCGTGAGCCTCCGATGATGACATGGATGCTGTAGTGGTAGTAGGCGCAGATTTCTTTGGGGCAGATTGTGTCGTTTTTCCTACAGAGAAGCCTCCACTTTTGGCAAGCAGGGCAAGCAAGCCACCGGCCTTCCGATTTTTCGAAGTCCGGAACGGAAGGAAGCTTCTGTTCGTGGACTGAATGCGAAGTGATGATGATGTCACGCTGGACGAAATTTTAGAACTCAGAGAGGATAATAACTTTGCTGGTGAGGTGAAAATCTCTGAACTCGATCTCTGCAGCGGCTCCGTCTCCGGGTTCGGACGGCTGGGCAGTGGTGTTGCAATTATATTGGTGGTTCCGGGCGCTGACCTCTGGATAACGACTGCCGACACCTGATTAACGGAAGCAGGAACCACAGAGCTGGTTAGCTCAGCTGGATCAATTACTTTTGCTGTGCTTTGGATAATCTGAGCATACAGTCCGTGGACAAAGGTTCCGAAGTATCCAGTGGAAGAGACGGTGGTGATACCTCTGTTGATAACGGAAGAAACGTGGGAGGAAAGTAATCCGGTGCTATATTGCACTTCTGTCGCCTCCGCCTTCGTGGCCGCAACGTTAGGGGTTGCAGGAGTCGTCAAATTTGGTATACTAGATGTAACAACATTGCTACTGACGACCAAGCGACTTCGCACCACGCTGCTCCCACCTGTGTATGAGGTGGTAAAATAAGTATAGGTGGTGAAGAAAGTTTTTGTGACTAGCTTTCGATATTGAGTATGGCTCACAATCACCGGCTTTGTGGCTGCGACTATCTTCGACTGAGTGACGTACCGAGTCGACACGACCTCCTGTCCATCAATCTGAGATGTCGTGAAGTACGTGAAGGTGGTGTAGTAGGTCAGAGGAGCTGGCGCTCGTTTCTCAGTAGCTATGCGGGTGACAGTACTCAAACTGGTCTTTACCTGAGTCGATCCACCGCTCGACAACGTCGTAAAGTAGGTGAATGTGGTGTAGTACGTTTTCAGCACTGAGTTCTCTTCATCTGCATCCGCTTGTGATGAGAATAGTGCTGGAGCCGTGGGCGATCCGATGCTTCCCTCAAGCCGAGCATTCCGTAGCACAGCCTTAGCCTCATCTGCGCTGCCGACAATGACTTGTGCAGCCGCACCGGTGCCGACCGCCCTTCCGCGACTTCCGAGGCTGTTGCTGACAACCGCCAGCCTGGATGGGGCGCTTTGGACGACGCCTGTCGGCTGAACATCAGCCGTCTTCGATACTAAGTAATAGATGCTGGATGTACTTTTTACCACCTTGGCGTAGCGGCCCTTGATGAATGTTCCAAACACAAGTGTGGTGAAGACTGTTGTCACCTTGTCCCGCGATACAGTGCCACCGATGGATGTCACCAGTCCAGTAGGATATAGATCGATGGTGTTGTAAACCCTAGTGCTGGCAGTTGATAGCACGATTTGGGCAGAGACATTTCCATCCTCATGAACGGATTTCGCATCATCTGCACTATTGACATTCGTCTCGGCATCAACTTGACCATTAACAAGAGACGTGGTCATTGCGTCGTGGAACGTCCTGGTTGTGGTGATTACCCTCGCTTGGTTTGGAATAAACACGGGGGCACGAGTCAGCAGCGCCTTGCCGACGCGAGCCGATCCTACAAAGTTGGATGCGGCAGTCCTGCTCATCTTTTCTCGGATCCTGGAAGCGCCGGCAGATTGCGGCATGAACACCACAACAGTGCTACCAATTGTGGTGACGAAGTCAGAGAAGCCGACATACGTCACTGTGGTTAGCCCACTTCCACTTAATGCCAGATCCTCCAAAATCTCAATCGTCTCCAAATCGTTAAAATCTCGCCCCACGCGGTAGCCCTTCTGCTCCTCAAGATCCAGATCCTTCACCATCTTGTTCACTTTTTCGTTGAGCAGCATTTGTGTCTTCTCATAGGACATCCGGTCAGCTACGACCACCAGAGGCGTGCTGAGGACGAGATTGCCACCGTCGGCAGTGTACGTTGGTAGTATCTTGCGGCTGCGATCCGCCGCCACCACGCGCTCGTCCACAATGATGGCTTGCTCTCCCTCGATTACACGACGCGCCGTTGGGATTTCGTTGACGGCGACTGGTTCTCGTGTGAAGTGCGGTGCAAAACTGACATACTGCACAGGCTCCCCGATGGTGACGGTGGGAAGCAGCTCCTGACTGCTATGCAGCTGCGGCACCACCGAACTGGTTCTCTCGATCACCTGGCCATAACTGGAGCCGACAGACGTGCGTATGAAGCGCGTACGGTGGATGGTGGTGGCGTCGCCGTGCACCTCGGTGCTGACAGCTTCCGAGACGACGCCAGTCGGTTGAGGCTTATCACCGTGGCGAGGAATTGCATAGAAGACGCGCTGGGCGGTGCTGACGATGCGCGAGTACATGCCACCAGAGACGGTTCCGATGACGAGCGTCGTGTACTCGGAGGTGGTTCCGTCCGACACGAAGGTGGGCGCGGTCGATATCAGCACGCCGGTCGGTAGAGGACGGGTGGTGGTCAGGTATTTCGACGTCGTGACATCACCATTGATTTCGACCTCGATATCTGGACAGAACAAAGAAGACGACGCTCAGCGATCGACAGAGCATATGGAAGGTCATGTGCAACGCAAAGGTTGAACAAGCAGGTACACCTTTGGAAGAATAAGATGTTCCTTGACATACAGAGACAGAAGAAGGCACATGACGGAATACGTGTACAAGGGCAAATACCAGCTTGTTAGGGTTAGTGGTTGTATTCCAAGTCAATATTCACGAGTAAAATGTGCATCTGAATGTAAATAATTAACGGTACACACACGATTGGCTTAAAATTCAAGCAACCTTTAGTTTGACAAATCAAACAAACAAGATATGGAAATGATTCCAAATGTGTTAGCATTCACTTGTGATTTCACCACGTCGAACTGTGTCGTGATTGCCAGACATATAGATCAGTGCGTGATAAACGTCATCAAGCGTTAAATATGTTGAGGTATCATCACATCAAAGCGTGTCATAATTGCCAAACGTACATAGCAGTACGTGAGTAACGTCGTCAAACTTTTAAGTTTTCATCAAGCATATGTTGGGGTTCAAGATGGTGCAGAGTTGTATCAAATCTGGTGCGTCTATGCGGCTCAAGCAAAGAGCAAAGATCCGCAACAGCGTTGTTGTACAAGTAAATATTTAAGATAATTGAAGGCCACAGAGAGGGAGTGTCAGAAAGATGAAGAGCGAATAAGCCTTCGGTGTGCACCATGTCCCCCATTCCCCTCAGATAGAAGCTGCAAGCACTCCTTGCGAGCCATACCGTGCGAACCATGTCTCCCAGTCTCTTAGATAGAAACTGCAAACGCACCACGCAAGCCGTACAGTGTGGACCATGCCTTCCAGTCCCTCAGATAGGAACTGCAAACACGCTTCGCAAAGCTGAGTCGGAAAGCACTCTGCTGCTCACATGATGTAGTCATTCATGTCGTATTGCGTCCTTGACCAAGGTCAGAAAAGCACTCGAAACTGTATCCCATAAAATTTACCTTCATTTACTTTTACCCAGGTTGTAGCTGGCTTATGGCCGAATTGGTAGCAATGATTAGGGCAACGATTCGCCCTGATTATCAAAGCCGATTTTTTGTCTGTTACTCTTTGTGTTTAGAATGATGCATATTCATTTCATGTCTCAAATCAAAAGCAATTATGCTTTCTGTACGCCACTATTCTGGACGTTTTAGCATAGATTGCAGGAGCTGATCGTCTGACACCGCCGAGGTCATTTGGTGTGGCTTTAAAACCTGTAGTCACCAAATCGATACCGACTGAAATAGTCAACGGCACCGGGAAGTTCAAATCATGTGACATGCTGTGCTCAGTTCCCCACTATATTTCCAGGGGGTTCAATTTGTCAGAATGTGAGAAAGAAATGTGTCGAAGGTGCAGTCATCATGCTCCATAGAAATTCTGGGGGACAAGTGTCGTCCGTCTTCCACGTCGTATGGAAGCTACCCCCACACTCACCTGCTGCTCGCTTGGCTCTGTGGGCATCGACTCCGTCTGGAAGCAGAATAGAAGTATATGTAAACAACGATAAAATTACATGCTTAATAATGCTTGTGGCTACTTCTCGACCTCTTTTCATGTTCTTTGCAATGCAATAAATAAGCATGCATACGATGCAGCTGATTGACAGTTGCGTTTTCAGTAATTTCAGCTGTCGGTATCATACCTATTGTCCTATATTTACGGAAGTGGTAATATATAGTATAGCAATTAGGTACAAGTAGGTGCAATGGCATAAAGTACACATTTCACCCTGTTCTTCTTAACCGAACCGCTTTACCTAGCGGCCATCCAGCTGCATCCCTCGCATTAACCTCCATGCATTTCTAGGTATCCGGTGTGCACACAAGTGTCGTAACGATGAGGTTGCATCACCATGTCCATTGTTACCCATTCAATACACCACCTGTGTCTACACGCTGACACGAGAAGAGCCCGCCGTTACTTTCCCATCACCAGCACCAAAGTGCATCTTCCGCACGGTCAGCGTCAGCGGGCGACGCCACCCATTGCACTGGTGGGCGCCCTCCCGCGTGTGGCGTATTTTGGCCGCCACCACGGCCTGATGTCGGTGTCATGGGGTGGCGCACACACACACATGGACGTCGTCTTGTCGGCGTCGACGGCACGCTCCAGCCGGCTCGCCGCCGGTAATCGCCGCCGAGCGCGGCTGTCGGTGACCTGTCATGACCCGTCATGACCGATACGCGGCGGGCCGCCGTTAACGTTGTGACTCGGCAATTGGCCAATTGTGCAATGTTTTCATCACGGACGGTACCGTCGTGAAATGCCGCCGTGCCGACGGCGTCTAACCTCTGCTGAGACATGACGCAGGGTTTCGTAACATACAAATTCTTCCATACACAAACACACACAGGTCACACACAGACACAGACACAGATGCAAACACACACAGCTCAAACACAGACAAAGACACAGACACAGACGCAAACACACACAGGTCACACACAGACACAGACACAGACATAGATGCAAACACACACAGGTCACACACAGACAAAGACACAGACACAGGCACAGACACAGCTACAGATACAGACACACACAAACGCACACAAACACACACAAACACACGCAGGTCACACACAGACACAGATACAGACACAGACACAGACACAGACACAGACACACACGCACACACACACATACACACACACACACACACACACACACACACACACACACACACACACACACACACACACACACACACACACACACACACACACACACACACACACACACACACACACACACACACACACACACACGCACACACACACGTATAACGTGAAAATGCAAAGTGGAAAGGGTTGGGGATAGTCGCTGCCACCAAAGAGCACACCCCGACGTATCGCCCCGACGTATCGCCCTGACGTGCTGCCCTGACGTGCCGCTCCGACGTGCTGCCCTGACGTATCGCCCTGACGTGCTGCCCTGACGTGCCGCTCCGACGTGCCGCCCTGACGTGCCGCTCCGACGTGCTGCCCTGACGTGCCGCCCTGACGTGCCGCCCCGACGTGCCGCCCTGACGTGCCGCCCTGACGTGTCGCCCTGACGTGCCGCCCTGACGTGCCGCCCTGACGTGCCGCCCTGACGTGTCGCCCTGACGTGCCGCCCTGACGTGCCGCCCTGACGTGCCGCCCTGACGTGTCGCCCTGACGTGCCGCCCTGACGTGCCGCCCTGACGTGCCGCCCGGACGTACCGCCCCGACGTGCCGCCCTGACGTGTCGCCCTGACGTGCCGCCCCGACGTGCCGCCCTGACGTGCCGCCCCGACGTGCCGCCCCGACGTGCCGCCCTGTCGTGCCGCCCTGACGTGCCGCCCTGACGTGCTGCCCTGACGTGCCGCCCCGACGTGCCGCCCTGACGTGCCGCCCTGACGTGCCGCCCTGACGTGCCGCCCTGACGTGCCGCCCTGACGTGCCGCCCTGACGTGCCGCCCCGAGCTCCCAGCGCCATGCCCTGCACGGTGCCGAGAGCTGGCCGGACGCATCGTGTTTACACGGCATAAGTGGCGCTAAGCGCACGGGTGGGTGGTTGGCCGCACGTAGCGAGCGACGCGCTGGTTATCGATTGCAGCTGAGTCGGGCCCGGTTGCGCCATGTCGCCTTGCGTCAGCTGGCACCACCTCGGTGAGTGGGATGTGCCGCTCGGGTCGTCGTTACACCGCAGTGAGTGAGATGTGCCGCTCGGTCCGCGCGTCACACCGCAGTGAGTGAGATGTGCCGCTCGGTCCGCGCGTTACACCGCAGTGAGTGGGATGTGCCGCTCGGGTCACGGTTACACCGCAGTGAGCGGGATGTGCCGCTCGAGTCGCGCGTTACACCTCGGTGGGTGGGATGTGCCGCTCGGGTCGCCGTTACACCGCAGTGAGTGGGATGTGCCGCTCGGGCCGCCGTTACACCGCAGTGAGTGGGATGTGCCGCTCGGGTCGCCGTTACACCGCAGTGAGTGGGATGTGCCGCTCGGTCGCGCGTTACACCGCAGTGAGCGGGATGTGCCGCTCGGGTCGCCGTTACACCTCGGTGGGTGGGATGTGCCGCTCGGGTCGCCGTTACACCGCAGCGAGTGGGATGTGCCGCTCGGGTCGCCGTTACACCGCAGTGAGCGGGATGTGCCGCTCGGGTCGCCGTTACACCGCAGCGAGTGGGATGTGCCGCTCGGGTCGCCGTTACACCGCAGCGAGTGGGATGTGCCGCTCGGGTCGCCGTTACACCGCAGTGAGCGGGATGTGCCGCTCGGGTCGCCGTTACACCGCAGCGAGTGGGATGTGCCGCTCGGGCCGACGATGTCCGATGTCAATGGATGGAAAATCGTGGCACTGCACGTGGATACCGAGACAAAGTGCTGCATAGACTGGACCCTGAGCAACGTGCAACACTGACTGGACGCTGGACATGGATATAAATATAAAGTGCTAGAATGACTAGACACTGAACGTGGACACTGAGACATAGTGCTGCAGAGGCTGGACGATGGGAGGGGATACTCGAAGTGTTCCACGCTTTCATACAGACGGCACATTTTCTGGATGAACACTTCTAACACATTTAGTGCAATTGAGTTCAATTCAGTTTATGCCTTTCATCAATGCAAAGTGAAAAATGTGATCCAAAGTGCCCTTAAAATACCTCGGAGCGTGGTGAGGCAATCAGCAGTTGGCTAAGCATAGCAACACGTCATCTTGTGTGACCCACGCCGTGTGGATGCTCAGTATTGGATCATCTGTATCGGAGCGTTGCGCAACCAAGGAGCTACGCTACTGTTGGCGAGTGGGACCGTGCGGCGATCGTGCCCGACCATTAGCCATTTGTGCTATTTCTAGTTGGAGGGCAACGTTATGCTCCCATGGTGGCATCCTCACGGTGCAATCACGAGCGCCTCGGTCAAAATACACACGCTGAAGCTGGCTATTGGCCACCGTCAAACATGGCCAAACATGGTCAAATATGGTCATCTCAGTAGCGCAATTGGTTAGAGCGCCGGCCTGCTCTGGTCTCACCTGTCCTGGCAGCACAGGGTTCGAGCCTCTTCTCGCGCTCGCGTCACGCGGCTGAGAGGGTCAGTTGGCAGCTGGCCCAATAAGGCCGGGGAATAGCTACCAGGCGGCCGTGTCGGTGCATTGACGGCACGTTAAACTTTCGGTAAAAATTCTTCCGTTGAACTGGAATTCATGGATCGGGTGGTGGGACCAGAGTTCACGCAACAGGCTTTACTTATCGATAGGACCCTGATTCATAAAGTCACCCCAGCAAGGTTGCTTTATGAACTTATTATCGATTTTTTTAAACATCTGTTTTTCCCGCGCACTGATGCACTTCGAACAGTTGCACGTTCCATGGAGGTAGCCATGCACGCTTAGTGACGCGAAGACGGCTTCGTACTGCCGGTCAGAGTACAGACGCCCGCTCCTGTCTCACTATCGGTCAGGGGGTAGTCGCGCGCTCCTGTCCCACTATCGGTCAGGGGGTAGTCGCCCGCTCCTGTCGCACTATTGGCCAGGGGGTAGTCGCGCGCTCCTGTCCCACTATCGGTCAGGGGGTAGTCGCGCGCTCCTGTCCCACTATCGGTCAGGGGGTAGTCGCGCGCTCCTGTCCCACTATCGGTCAGGGGATAGGCTTTCCTTCCTGTCCTACTATCGGTCAGGGTAGGCGCCCGCTCCTGTCTCTCTATCGGTCAGGGGGTAGGCGCCCGCTCCTGTCCCACTATCGGTCAGGGTAGGCGCCCGCTCCTGTCTCACTATCGGTCAGGGGATAGGCTTCCCTTCCTGTCCCACTATCTGTCAGGGGGTAGTCACCCGCTTATGTCCCACTATCGGTCAGGGGTAGTCATCCGCTTATGTCCCACTATGTGTCAAGGGGTAGTCACCCGCTTATGTCCCATTATCGGTCAGGAGGTAGTCGCGCGCTCCTGTCCCACTATCGGTCAGGGGTAGGCGTCCGCTCCTGTCCCACTATCTGTCTGGGGGTAGTCACCCGCTTCTGTCCCACTATCGTCAGGGGTACGCGCCCGCTCCTGTCGCACTATTGGCCAGGGGGTAGTCACCCGCTTCTGTCCCACTATCGTCAGGGGGTACGCGCCCGCTCCTGTCGCACTATTGGCCAGGGGGTAGTCGCGCGCTCCTGTCCCACTATCGTCAGGGGGTACGCGCCCGCTCCTGTCGCACTATTGGCCAGGGGGTAGTCACCCGCTTCTGTCCCACTATCGTCAGGGGGTACGC
This sequence comes from Imbricaverruca yamaguchii, assembly GCA_034440575.1. NCBI lineage: Eukaryota > Metazoa > Arthropoda > Thecostraca > Neoverrucidae > Imbricaverruca > Imbricaverruca yamaguchii. Next base: position 180,785 of record JAOTOL010000981.1, read on the forward strand.
GCCCGCTCATGTCCCACTATTGGCCAGGGGGTAGTCGCGCGCTCCTGTCCCACTATCGGTCAGGGGGTAGGCGTCCGCTCCTGTCGCACTATCGGTCAGGGGGTAGTCGCGCGCTCCTGTCACACTATCGGTCAGGGGGTAGTCGCGCGCTCCTGTCCCACTATCGGTCAGGGGGTAGTCGCCCGCTCATGTCCCACTATTGGCCAGGGGGTAGTCGCGCGCTCCTGTCCCACTATCGGTCAGGGGGTAGTCGCCCGCTCCTGTCCCACTATCGGTCAGGGGGTAGTCGCGCGCTCCTGTCCCACTATCGGTCAGGGTGTAGTCGCCCGCTCCTGTCCCACTATCGGTCAGGGGGTAGTCGCCCGCTCATGTCCCACTATTGGCCAGGGGGTAGTCGCGCGCTCCTGTCCCACTATCGGTCAGGGGTAGTCGCCCGCTCCTGTCCCACTATCGGTCAGGGGTGTAGTCGCCCGCTCCTGTCCCACTATCGGTCAGGGGTAGTCGCCCGCTCCTGTCCCACTATCGGTCAGGGTGTAGTCGCCCGCTCCTGTCCCACTATCGGTCAGGGGGTAGTCGCCCGCTCATGTCCCACTATTGGCCAGGGGGTAGTCGCCCGCTCCTGTCCCACTATCGGTCAGGGGGTAGTCGCCCGCTCCTGTCCCACTATCGGTCAGGGGTAGTCGCCCGCTCCTGTCCCACTATCGGTCAGGGGTAGTCGCCCGCTCCTGTCCCACTATCGGTCAGGGGGTAGTCGCCCGCTCCTGTCCCACTATCGGTCAGGGTGTAGTCGCCCGCTCCTGTCCCACTATCGGTCAGGGGGTAGTCGCCCGCTCCTGTCCCACTATCGGTCAGGGGGTAGTCGCCCGCTCCTGTCCCACTATCGGTCAGGGGGTAGTCGCCCGCTCCTGTCCCACTATCGGTCAGGGGTAGTCGCCCGCTCCTGTCCCACTATCGGTCAGGGGTAGTCGCCCGCTCCTGTCCCACTATTGGTCAGGGGGTAGTCGCCCGCTCATGTCCCACTATTGGTCAGGGGGTAGTCGCCCGCTCCTGTCCCACTATCGGTCAGGGGGTAGTCGCGCGCTCCTGTCCCACTATCGGTCAGGGGGTAGTCGCCCGCTCCTGTCCCACTATCGGTCAGGGGGTAGTCGCGCGCTCCTGTCCCACTATCGGTCAGGGGTAGTCGCCCGCTCCTGTCCCACTATCGGTCAGGGGGTAGTCGCCCGCTCCTGTCCCACTATTGGTCAGGGGTAGTCGCCCGCTCCTGTCCCACTATCGGTCAGGGGTAGTCGCCCGCTCCTGTCCCACTATCGGCCAGGGGGTAGTCGCCCGCTCCTGTCCCACTATCGGTCAGGGGGTAGTCGCCCGCTCCTGTCCCACTATCGGCCAGGGGGTAGTCGCCCGCTCCTGTCCCACTATTGGCCAGGGGGTAGTCGCCCGCTCCTGTCCCACTATCGGTCAGGGGGTAGTCGCCCGCTCCTGTCCCACTATTGGTCAGGGGGTAGTCGCCCGCTCCTGTCCCACTATTGGCCAGGGGGTAGTCGCCCGCTCCTGTCCCACTATTGGCCAGGGGGTAGTCGCCCGCTCCTGTCCCACTATTGGCCAAGGGGTAGTCGCCCGCTCCTGTCCCACTATTGGCCAGGGGGTAGTCGCCCGCTCATGTCCCACTATTGGCCAGGGGGTAGTCGCCCGCTCCTGTCCCACTATTGGCCAGGGGGTAGTCGCCCGCTCCTGTCCCACTATCGGTCAGGGGGTAGTCGCCCGCTCCTGTCCCACTATCGGTCAGGGGGTAGTCGCCCGCTCCTGTCCCACTATCGGTCAGGGGGTAGTCGCCCGCTCCTGTCCCACTATCGGTCAGGGGGTAGTCGCCCGCTCCTGTCCCACTATCGGTCAGGGGGTAGTCGCCCGCTCCTGTCCCACTATTGGCCAGGGGGTAGTCGCCCGCTACTGAATCAACTCAAAACATGTGTTAGCCGGCGTGATAGGCGGTGTGGACAATTACCTCGTTGTCTGCACGGTAAAAATCCCTTAAATGCTCTTCGACAAGAGTAGGCAAATACTGGCAGCCTGGCAGAACCAACTTTCTCGCCTAACCTCCCCTAGCCTAGTTGCAAATTATCTTGGGGAGGAGTAAAGTGAAACTAAAAACGCTACACATCCGGGAGATGTTCCCCACCCAGCCCCCGCCTTCAGCACCTTAACAACACATACACTATGACTTAAAACTCACCTAACGTAAATGCACACTTGACTTAGTCTTGCTTGGAAAACAAACCTGCCTTAAAAGCGGAGCAAATGACCGGCACGCCCCTAAGCTCATTCCCTACCCCTATAAACGGAAACTGTGCACGTTCCCTATTCCATTTTCCATATTCCATATTGTGTCCATATTCTGCACCATGTCGCGCCTTTTTTACTGACTACAGAACGAGGTATTGTTTGTTTCTAATCTCGGTTAGCTTGATTGCCTTCGATCGCTGCGTGGTGAAACTCGCACCACATGTATGTATGTGTAGATGGGGGTGAAGTGCACACACAGTCACAGCGTCACCCGTCCCTACCACGGGAAACACGCATCAGGAGTTGAGCTACCGCTATCCCAAGGAGACGCTTCAATTCCCACCTTGGCTACCTGCCCTGGTGTCGGATTATTTCTACTCCTTTGTACACACAAGTGTTCACTGGTAGCTGAAGTACCTACTGACAGAGAACCGTGGACATACATTAAATTGACGTTCAGCCATTCCGACGACTGATGACCAGACATGGTCTTGAATCGCTAAGTGGACTTGTTCTAGCTTCTGGAAACTGTTCCGAGGGATAACAATTTTTTACTTCTAAAGCATTATGATGAACATATGTATAAATAACATAACAATGTATAAATAACATAACAAGTATGCAAAGGTATAAATAATCCTAATCATATGGTATGCACTCAAATGCGAATTACATATTCACCTTTGAATACATAGGAGATACCTATTCCTCAAGGAGCTGCAGCTGTCTTCGAAAATGTTTCCCAGTGAGCTATCATCTTCCGTGATCCGTTCACCGCTAACGGTCATAAATAGCCGGCCCATAGGCTGAAGAAGTGCCAGAGCTTTGCCGAAGTTATGGGATGGTTACCTGGGTAGGAACACTTGAATTGCTACTATTCTTATAATATTAGTTATACTCAAGTTGTACATGATGCGCTGGCCGACCATTTATCTTCGAAATATTTTTGAATGCGTCGCGGTAACGTGATCTACAGGCTGGTGTTATCAGCATCCACCATGCCTTTGCGGACGCAGAGAAAGTGGCTGAATAGAATAGCTTGTCGACTGGACATGGCTGTCAGGTGCAGCTCTGCTTTCTCCGGCGGCCTTTTTGTCCTGTCGCTGGCCCGAGGGCAGTCGCTGCGCGCTCTGTAGGTTCGCGGGCGGTCGGTGCGGCCGGCTCTGCCGCCAGTCCGGTCCCGCTGACCCATTCGGTGCCGTAGCTTGGCTATACAAAGCTGGCCGGCTGGGAGAGCCATGCGGCCAGTACGGACGGGTGACGGCGGTGGCCGTCGTAGGCGGACAGACGGCGCCACACGGAAGGTCGTGCCATGCGGCGACCACTCGGCCGGCCGGCGGCAGCCACCGATCACGTCATCCGGTGACCACCGCTGCAGAGGCCCTGCACAGGCCCCCTGTCGCAGCTGAAGCTAGTGTCGGCACTGGAGACTCACACCACCAGACGAGACAGTGCAGCCCCCCGACGAGGCATCACCTTTACGTGGTGGTGGGGATTGCGTGCCTCGAGTATCCGGCGGCCAGACCACCGGGCAGCCGGGGAGAGGTCAGACCAAGGGTACCTCACTCGTCCTTCCATCCGTACGTTCCCATTCCAATCCCAGTCTAATCCCAACATCCATGCTCTTCATCTGGCCCTACAACACTAACTATCCATACTATGAGTAGGCAGGGCAACTTCCCCGGTCCTTCCCACCAGCTCAGTTTTATAGGGGTAGCCGCGCCCCCTCGGCCCGTCCCCCGGGGTTGACAGAGTCCTGGAGGTTGAGGTCCCCCGTCGCACGGTGCTGGTTGTGACGGGGGACCAACACACCTCTTTGGTCCCAATATCCCGGAGGGACGGGCGGGTCCGTGGGGCCTCACACGGGCCAAGTGGCTAGTCGCCTCGGGCCGGGGAACTGAGATTCTTCCTAGTGTCAGCCGGCCCGGCCGGCTGGGGTCAAGGGGTGGGCGGTGCTGGATTCCGGTCGGGGTGGTGAGTCCCTCTCTCCCGGCCGGGCGAAGGCGCCGCCTGCCCCGTATAGCTCCTCGGGCGCCTGGCGACCTCCCGTCCGCGGGACCCAGGCGTCCCCCCGGTCAGGCCCCTATGGGGTGGGACGCCCGAGGAGTGGAAACCAATCACACTTCCCTGGATACACAGAACACGACCCCTCCAGGACCTTCCAACAAGATCCAAACCACCGAGCCACCGGGTGGTAACCAACCGACTAATCCAGCACCTGCTGAGGCGTACCGCCGGTCCTCTCAACTTCACAATATTTCGACCAAGCACGATTCTTGCAATGGATCCATACGCAGTGCTCCCCAAAGTGCGAGCCCACCAAATAAGAGGTTACCCGCCCGACGAATACTTGTGATTCTCAGAAATCCCTGTCATTACTCTCGCCGTTCGAACGTAAACGTGGCTGTGACCGTCTGGGGAACATAGTCCGCTGCGAGAAGCTACGCGACGGAGGTGTGGAAGTTCAGTTCCGTAACGCCGAGGACGCCAAGAGGGCACTTGAAGTTCGCGAGTTTAAGTATTCCGTTCGTGACAATGCTGGGAGGCGCCAGGTCGTCATACCAATATCGGTGACACCACACAACACAAAAAAGCAACTCGAAAGGAGTCATAGCATGTTTCGATCTTAGAGATGTTCCCGAGGCGGAAATCGTTGATGGTTTGTCGGATTATGGTGTGGTAGATGCTCGTAAGAGGAAGATAAGACGAGGGGGTGAATTGCAAATGACCAACAATGTAGTTCTGACTTTTAACTCAACTGACATACCCGCCGCAGTATACGTTGGCTTTGTGAGGGTCAAAGTACGCATGTTTGTTCCTAGTCCTATGCGATGCTTCAAGTGTCAAAGGTACGGACATACATCTCAGTATTGTCGCAGTCGCCTAACCTGTGGTAGGTGTGGGTCGACAGGACACGTCACTAATGACTGCGCCTCCACAAATGTGCGGTGCGTGAACTGTGGCCAGGGCCAGGTGCCACACACTGCGTACGACAGAGTATGCCCGACGCAGGCGAGGTAGAAGGAGATAATTGCTATAAAATGTGCAAGGCAACTTTCCTTCAGACAAGATCTGGAAATATACGAGGAGCCCCACCCTAAAGTGTCATAGGCGGGTAAGGTGAGCAACACACAGCCCACTCCCCCACAACAGCAGCCCACCAATGCTTCCCAGTTTTTATCCCAACTTCGTAGCCTGCTGTCAGCATTCGGACCCGACTGTACCCCTTTGCTGGAGTGGGGCTTAACATCTCCTTCCGTAGCGATGTGACGCGTGGCCGCTCCAAGCGACCCCGGAAAGGGCCAAGGAGCCAAGGAGACTGCACCTGCAACACCCGATTTGACTGCGACGCCATCTACCTTGACATAATCGACGAGATCTCTCTCTGAACCCCGAACTAGAACGGAGGTATTGCCACCATTGACGAAGGCTGATGATGAGTGGACCCAGGCTGAGAGGGCCAAGAGGCCTGCGAAGCCCTCGTCCTGCACACCTAGGTATCCCACAGGGTCTCCCACTGGGAGTAGTCATGCAACAGCTGGACACGTGTCTTTTTCCGGAAATGCCAGTACAGCCGGGTCGGTACCTGTGTCAGACGTCACCCTTCAGCGCCAGGAGTCTGAAAGGCGCGCTCGTGACGCCAAGCGGGCGCGCCTCGCGGTCACTGAGAGGGCCCGAGAAGCAAACCGACAACCAACCAGCAGACCGGATCAATGTGTGGGCGGCTACTGTGATCAATGTGTGGGCGGCAATGTGTGGGCGGCTACCAAGGGCGGCTACTCCGTCGCCGCGCAGGCGAGTGGAGGGCCCATCCCACGTTCCAACCCCAGAGTCAGACTCGGCCAAAATGGGTCCTCCTCCGCCGCCCCGGAGCGGTGTCCCCTGTGCTCCAGCACCGCAAGAAACGACACGCGCCGAGAAACGCATCCTTCCCTGGGCAGTGTCGCCTCCGGCGGGGGTGTCGCCTAGGTCGCGGTCGCGTACAGCATCGCTTGGGTTGGACCCCGGTGCCCGCCTTGAGTCGTGCCCTGACGGTGGTGCGAGAGTAGGAGCTGAGAGTCATGTTTAGATATGCACTCTCGTTAAATCTAGTCCACCTCAGTACTTGGTTGTTTGTTTTTGTTTGTTCATTTATCCCGTTTTATTAAGTAACCTGATGACTCAATTAGTTTTACAATGGAATTGCAGAGGGATTCGCCCGAACATGGCTGATCTCGAAGTAGTTATGAGTAAGAGATGCCCAATAGCAGTATGTTTACAAGAAACTAAGCTGCCACAGCTGTCTTCTTTTTATATCAAAGGTTACTCTGTGCTTTCTAAAAACATGGCCTGAGTCACAGTTGCACATGGAAGTGTTATCCTCGCAATCAGCCACGCCGCTCCATACCAAGAAGTTGTTCTCAACACACCTCTTCAAGCCGTCGCTGCCAGAGTCTGTTTCAGTCACTACACAGTTACACTATGCTTAGTCTATTTGCCGCCGGGAATCCCGTTTCCCTCCGTCGAGCTAAGACGACTGATGCTGGAGCTATCCCCTCCACTTCTACTCCTTGGCGATTTTAACGCACACCAAGTAGCTTTGGGATGCGATTATACCAATAATCGAGGACGCGTTATGGAGGGTTTTGTGCACGACAAATCCTTCTGCCTTTTAAATACCGGTGCTGCCACTCATCTTGCACTCCCTTCTGGTGCTCCATCTGCGATCAACCTTAGCCTCGTAAGCCCACGATTGTTGCAATGTTTTACCTGGACATCCCATGACGATTCTCTGGGCAGCGATCATTTTCCGGTACTTCTCAAATATAAAGATCAGGCTGTGCTTGGTCTGAGGCCTAGAAGGTGGAATTTTAGAAGGCTGACTGGGAAAAGTTCGCGAGAGGTGTGCAAGGATCTTTTGGAGACAACAATGACACCACAGTATCAGTACAAGAATTCTCTTCCCTGCTCTTGCAGTCAGCCGATGCCTCCATTCCACGGACGTCTGGTGCCCCCCGCCGCACCCCAGTTCCGTGGTGGTCTGTGGCATGTCGGAATGCCATACGAGAACACAGACGAGCCTTCAGGAAATTTAACAAAAATTGTTCTTCGGCCAACTTAATAGCCTTCCAAAAGTCACGAGCTTTCGCGCGACGAACAATTAAAGAGGCCAAACGCACAACTTGGAGAGAATATCTGACAACATTAAACCGATGCACCCCAATTACACAAGTGTGGTCTCGTATGAAGCGCATCGCAGGCAAATTTAATTCGATCCCACTCCCAGTGCTTAGAGTAGCTGGTGCAGAGGTCAATCGTCCTTCCGACGTTGAAAACGCAATTGGCCGAGCAATAGTGACATGCAGCCAAGCGGAAAATCTCTACCCCGAGTTTCGTCGTAGGAAGGTACACTTCGAAAGACAAGCGGTAAATTTGTATACATCTGAACACTCTCAGTATAATGAGCGAATCACCGCAGCAGAACTGCGATCGGCAATAAGGAGCCTGAAGAGTGTGGTAGAGGGGCCCGACCACATACACAACGAGATGCTAAAGCATCTCCCAACGCGAGTACTTCAGGTACTCCTCACAATCTTCAATACTCTATGGGAGGAAGGCCAATTTCCGTCAACATGGCGGGAATCCACAGTGATCTCGATCTTGAAACCCGGCAAGAGTGGGCTCGATCCTCTACACTACCGGCCCATTGCCCTCACCTCGTGCTTGTGTAAGTTATTGGAAAAAATGGTAAACGTGCGGCTTACATGGTTTATAGAAACGCAAGACTTTTTTTAAAGACTCCCAGTGTGGTCTTAGAACAAACACCGTGGGACCACTGATCATCTGCTAGCACTTGACACTGCTATACGTGTAGCATTTAAGGAAAGACGACACACTGGAGCTATCTTTTTCGACCTGGAAGGAGCGTATGATACTACCTGGCGCCAAGGTATTTTGATGAAGGCTTAAAAGTCTGGAAGCCGCGGGCATCTAGGCACTTTCATCCGCAACTTTTTGACCGAACGTTTCTTTCGCGTCCGGATAGGACACGAGCTATCTGAACGGTTCCAGCAAATCAGTGGTGTCCCGCAGGGCAGTGTCCTCAGCGTTACCCTGTTCGCCATGATGATTAACGATATTGGCGCCGATATACCACGATCATAGAACGCTCGCTATTTGTCGATGATTTCGCTATCTGGTCTTCTGCCTCGAATACTTCAGCAATTACACGACGATTACAGCTTGCAGTAAACAAGCTCCAGAGTCGGAGCATTAATAATGGCTTCCGGTTTTCCACAAAAAAAAACTGCTGCAATCCATTTCTGTCGCCGTCGATGTATCCAGGAACTGGACGTTGAGCTGTATGGCGAGTCTATTCCGGTGAGAACAACCATGAAGTTTCTGGGAGTAAACTTTGGCAGTCACCTGACATACAAACACCACATCAAGACACTTAGATAAAAAAAAATTTAAGTCTCTCAACTTACTGAAATGTGTTGCCAGAATGTCTTACGGCGCGGACCGTAAAACCCTGATGACATTTTATAAGCCATTTATCTGGTCAAAACTAGACTATGCATGCTACGTGTATGATGGTGCCTGCGCCAGCAACAAGCGCATTCTGGATACAGTGCACCATTTATCACTACGTATTATTACTGGGGCCTTCAGAACCTCACCGGCTGCGAGCCTAATAGCAGAGGCGAATGAACTACCGCTAGCTCTGAGTCGTGGGTCTGCGATATGCGTGTAGGCTGCGGCAGTTTCCCACGTATCCAACTTATGACGCAGTTTTCTCCTGCCGTATCTTGAGACTTTTTTTTCCAATGGGCAGAATCAGAGGACATTGCCATTCTGTACGCGGATGCAGAACCTGTTAAAAAAAATAGTAGAATAAGAGTGCGCCGAGTGATGGGAGTACAAAAAATCCACCCTGGGAACTGATTTCACCTCCAATTGACGTGTCTCTATCAGACATGCGCAAAGGAGATATCCCGGCAGCACTCTGTCGGCTGAGAACGATGGAGCACCTGGACTCTTACCGAGGACACAGACATATTTTTACTGATGGCTCCAAGAGTACTACAGGAGCAGGGTGTGCTTTTATGTGTCGTACTGCTGTACGGTCGTTCACCCTACCTGTGTATGTCTCTGTGTATAGCTCCGAACTTATTGCGATCGCGAAATCATTGTCATTTATAGAGGTTTCTCAGGAAGCTAGCTATGTGATTCTATTGGACTCCCTTAGCAGCCTCTTCGCACTGACTACATTTTATCCGTCGGACCCCCTTCTACTCGACATTCTCATACGAATTACTACGTTGGAAAGACGAGGAACAATCGTCCGCTTATGTTGGATCCCAAGCCAAATGTGGGGAAACGAGCGCGCGGACACTGCGGCGAAGTGGGGAGCTCGGAACCCCCACCCGCCCACGTATACGCCTACTTCCTGCTAAGGACCACTTCTCAACAATCACCCATTTCATACTTACTAAATGGCAAATATCGTGAGATAGAGGAAACGACAATAAGTTGCATACAGCCAAGCCAGGTTTAGGACCTTGGGAGTCGTTCCTTCGTAGGTCCAGACATGAAGAGGTCACACTTTGCAGGATGCGCATCGGCCACACATACTCTACCCATCGCTACCTTCTGTGTGGGGAGGAGATACAGCGGTGCCCACGCTGTCCGGAAATACTGACTGTGCGTCACATGCTTCCCATATGTCAGTATTTTGCATCAGAGCGCCAATTGTTCTTTGGAAGAGACGTGGATCGGTTGACTTACGAAGATATCCTGGGCAATTCATCAAAACTTGTACACTCTGGGAACTTGTTCCGCTACTTTGCAGCGATTAACTTCCAAACTACGCACACACCAAGGTAATACTTTTCCCTACCGTGAAGCACTAGGATAAACGTTATGGGCGCGAATGATCAACCCTGGTCGATGCGCCCTGAAGCCCAAATAACTAAACTAAACTAAACGAGACAGTGCAGGGAGCCTCACGGCTACTCCTCGAAAGTAGGGATCTAACCGTCTGCACACACGTCTTGTGATCGACTGCGGTGGAATTGTTCACAGCACAGTTATACAGCACGTAAGCCGATACAAATACAGATTCAGATTTGTATTGAGGTAATCCACAATGTAACGCGTGGGTATTACATCCTCGCGTTAACATGATAAAACAGCAGGGTATGGGTCAAAATTACGGACCAGCCACACCGATGGTCATGTGTGTCGTAATAAAAGGCAGCAGGGCTAGCACCAAATGAGTCCAGCACGGGAAGCAGCTCGGGTGGCAGCGAGTTGTACAGCAGTGGTTCTCTGCAGTTAAATCGCCTCTTCCCATCTCAGTGTGGGAACGGGGAACATATAGGTGATGGTCCTAACGGGAGGTTCGGTCGCGGAACTCCGCCACGATGGTGAACCCATGCGCCAGTGATTCATTCTCTCAACGACTAGATACAGTAGGCAGTATCAGCAACTTGGCATAGTAAGTCAGATATGCGGTATTCGGGAATGGCTCAGGCAGCTTAGTAAGAAGCACCTTGTAAGCAAATAGGCTTCTTCTAAAATTGGTTGCAGTACTATAGAGTTGGATACATATAAGATATGTGCGTGACAAAGTTGAATATTCATATTGAACTCAAACATTTAGATGCATGCATACTGCATATTTAAACACGATTGCAAAAAGTAACCAAATGGTCATATTAAATAAAATAGGATCCCAAATCGGTGTACTACATTTCGGGCAGGGGACGCCTTCGTAGACAGTCCGAAGTCTACAAAGAAAGGCCATGCCCGGACTATATTAGACCTATTTTCGACTCTATTTTACTGAATGTGAGCATTTTGTTACTTTTAGAATCGTATTTAATTCAACAATGTTCCTTATGGCTCTCCGCAATATCATCACCATTGAATATCTATCTATCTACCATTATCCGATAACTTTGACAAATCAGTCCGCCAAAATCCGGCGGGAGAGGGTGGGCTCTGGCCGCAGGGCCAGCGTCGGTCCGTGAAAAGCTGCCACGTCGGATGGCCTGTTGCTTATTATCCTGGCCACGTCGGATGGTCTGGTGGCCATTATCCTGCCACGTCGGACGGTCGGGTGGTTATTATCCTGGCCACGTCGGACGGTCGGGTGGTTATTATCCTGGCCACGTCGGACGGGCGGGTGGCCATTATCCTGCCACGTCGGATGGTCGGGTGGTTATTATCCTGGCCACGTCGGACGGTCGGGTGGTTATTATCCTGCCACGTCGGGCGGTCGGGTGGCCATTATCCTGGCCACGTCGGACGGTCGGGTGGTTATTATCCTGCCACGTCGGACGGTCGGGTGGTTATTATCCTGGACACGTCGGACGGTCGGGTGGCCATTATCCTGCCACGTCGGACGGTCGGGTGGTTATTATCCTGGCCACGTCGGACGGTCGGGTGGCCATTATCCTGCCACGTCGGATGGTCGGGTGGTTATTATCCTGGCCACGTCGGACGGTCAGGTGGCCATTATCCTGGCCACGTCGGACGGTCGGGTGGTTATTATCCTGGCCACGTCGGACGGTCGGGTGGTTACTATCCTGCCACGTCGGACGGTCGGGTAGCCATTATCTTGCCACGTCGGACGGTCAGGTGGCCATTATCCTGCCACGTCGGACGGTCAGGTGGCCATTATCCTGGCCACGTCGGACGGTCAGGTGGCCATTATCCTGCCACGTCGGACGGTCGGGTGGTTATTATCCTGGCCACGTCGGACGGTCAGGTGGCCATTATCCTGGCCACGTCGGACGGTCAGGTGGCCATTATCCTGCCACGTCGGACGGTCGGGTGGTTATTATCCTGGCCACGTCGGACGGTCAGGTGGCCATTATCCTGGCCACGTCGGACGGTCAGGTGGCCATTATCCTGGCCACGTCGGACGGTCGGGTAGCCATTATCCTGGCCACGTCGGACGGTCGGGTGGTTACTATCCTGCCACGTCGGACGGTCGGGTGGTTATTATCCTGGCCACGTCGGACGGTCGGGTAGCCATTATCTTGCCACGTCGGACGGTCGGGTAGCCATTATCCTGGCCACGTCGGACGGTCGGGTGGTTATTATCCTGCCACGTCGGACGGTCGGGTGGTTATTATCCTGCCACGTCGGACGGTCAGGTGGCCATTATCCTGGCTACGTCGGACGGTCGGGTAGCCATTATCCTGGCCACGTCGGACGGTCGGGTGGCCATTATCCTGGCCACGTCGGACGGTCGGGTAGCCATTATCCTGCCACGTCGGACGGTCGGGTGGTTATTATCCTGGCCACGTCGGACGGTCGGGTAGCCATTATCTTGCCACGTCGGACGGTCGGGTGGTTATTATCCTGCCACGTCGGACGGTCGGGTGGTTATTATCCTGGCCACGTCGGACGGTCGGGTAGCCATTATCTTGCCACGTCGGACGGTCAGGTGGCCATTATCCTGCCACGTCGGACGGTCGGGTGGCCATTATCCTGGCCACGTCGGACGGTCAGGTGGCCATTATCCTGGCCACGTCGGACGGTCAGGTGGCCATTATCCTGCCACGTCGGACGGTCGGGTGGTTATTATCCTGGCCACGTCGGACGGTCGGGTAGCCATTATCTTGCCACGTCGGACGGTCGGGTGGTTATTATCCTGGCCACGTCGGACGGTCAGGTGGCCATTATCCTGCCACGTCGGACGGTCAGGTGGCCATTATCCTGGCCACGTCGGACGGTCAGGTGGCCATTATCCTGGCTACGTCGGACGGTCAGGTGGCCATTATCCTGGCCACGTCGGACGGTCGGGTGGCCATTATCCTGGCCACGTCGGACGGTCGGGTGGTTACTATCCTGCCACGTCGGACGGTCGGGTGGTTATTATCCTGCCACGTCGGACGGTCGGGTAGCCATTATCCTGCCACGTCGGACGGTCGGGTAGCCATTATCCTGGCCCGTCGGACGGTCAGGTGGCCATTATCCTGGCTACGTCGGACGGTCAGGTGGCCATTATCCTGCCACGTCGGACGGTCGGGTAGCCATTATCCTGGCCACGTCGGACGGTCAGGTGGCCATTATCCTGGCTACGTCGGACGGTCAGGTGGCCATTATCCTGGCCACGTCGGACGGTCGGGTGGCCATTATCCTGGCCACGTCGGACGGTCAGGTGGCCATTATCCTGGCCACGTCGGACGGTCGGGTGGCCATTATCCTGGCCACGTCGGACGGTCAGGTGGCCATTATCCTGGCCACGTCGGACGGTCGGGTAGCCATTATCCTGGTCACTGGGATGTCCTATAAGTCGGGCAGCTATGACGTTATCTACCTGTGGATAACTGATACGCTGTATGTTTGCACCTCAATACACAAATTGTCGGTGGGCGATGTGTGAGTCTCACAAGGAAGTCAAGCTATATATTTGTATTAAAGAGACATTCATGTACCCCTGACAAATTCGACGAAGTCGACCTGTCGCAGCAAAGCTTCAAGCCCATTTCATGCACTACCTTACTACGGAATTTTTCCCAGATCAGTGGGTTAACATTGTTAGAGACACGGCTGCAGGACTTAAGGGCTCCGTCTCATGTCAGCTATCTCAAAGCATAAACATTTTGTTTCAACATTGCTCCTCGTTTTGTAGATATGTTTTGGACTTGGGCACAATCATTCGAAATAATTCAGTGCATGTCCCAGGAGAAATTACGAATTGTGTCCTATTCAAAGGAATAAATCTCGAGTAAGAGGGTAGGAGGTGGACGGAACGACGGAACAAGTCTC